>SNQJ01S0082509.1:36445-48420 GCA_010110895.2 Picea sitchensis
TTATGAGAATTACAGGACCCTCTTGTGTTGTAGGATTGGTGATGGTGTGGGAGGTCTTTCTCTTGAGGAATATAGCAAAGGATTGGCTAGGTTTTCTTCCCTTGTTGATAAGGGTTTCCCATGATACTTCTTGTGTTCTTGTGCATGGTTATTGTTCTTGTGATCTTGGTTTGCTGCAATAGTTATGGTTCAAGTAATAGTTAAACAAAAAATTTAAAGAGGATACATGAGCCATAGCTCATAGAAAATTCAACAACCTTCAATCTTAAAACTTCTTTTGGAACCCTAGGGTCATCTATCATAGGAGGCCATAGGAACGATGTGTAACAAGAACTTAAAAAAATACATTGCAAATCTTTCAAAATAAATAAATTTGATTAATTCATATTTTAGTACACACAAGAGGGGTGTGGGATCCATGCCCAAATAATTAATATCTTAAGAAGTTTCCTTTGAGCAAATAATTTTCAAGTGTATAATAGGAAATTCTTCTTAGCGTGAGGTATTGTCAACTTATTAGAAGAAGGGGCATGGTCAATTATGGCTTCAACTAAAGTCAAATCCTTGGAGTAGAATATTCTTTGAAAAAACAAAACAACTGATGCAGGAGCATCGTAAATAGTCAGCCAAGCAAACGACGTAAGAGGCGGAAGATAGCTGGAAGACCACCAGCGCACATTTTTGAAATGTTTTTGAAGCATTAATGTAATGGTTAAAGGGAAGCGTACTTACATATTGTAAACAGATCATGAGTGATTCGCTCTCATCTGTAGAAGGTAGAGTCATTTATGCATAGTTAATGAAAGTAGGTAGGTTTGAATTAGAGATTAGATAGTTTAGAAGAATAGGAGGGAAAATGGATATAGACACCCTCGTCTTTGTATTATTACATTCATTACATCATTAGAGAATTTGCACAGAGATGTAACAGATATTTGTAGAGGAAGACCCATGTACAGAAGCTTGAATTAATATATGGAGCTTTGAATCAGATTTCATGGTGTTATGATGTTTTCTGTTTATACATGGTGAATGGTATGCTTACAGTGGTTTTATTCTCTCTGTTATGCATTCGTTGTGATGTTATGTTGTGTATGTATGATTTCATATTAAATGTTTGAAGTCTAAGAGAAGAAAGAGAATGAGTTTCAATTGTCTATCTTCCTAAGAGAGAATTTCTTGCAAGGAGTGCAGTGAAACGTCCGCAAGGAGTGCATTGACAAAGGTTCATAGGTTATCTTTGAAAGCTCAGGAGGGATACCATTGTTCTCATTTCAGCAGAAGTGCAAGTGAAGAATAGAAGTCATGCAAGGTGTGTGCAGGCTAGTTGAAATCTAGAACTTATTAACCAAGGGGAGAGTTGAAAGACTGTTGTTGCAGAAGGTGCACAGAGTCGAAGGAATCAAATACTTAGAAGTATTTGAAAGTCTGTCGCAAGGAGTGCACACAAGGGTCCTTTTGAGACTTGAGTTGCAAGAGAAAGCTTAGGAGGGTTAGCACCCTTGGAAATACCCAAAGGGAGATGGAGATTGAAAACATCTCGTAGAGGTTAAGTTCTAGTGAAGGAACATTTGTTTATTTCGCAAAAGATGTCAAGGAGGAGACGAGCGGTTGGAATTCTCTGTGGACAATTTGTGAAATAGCGAGGACCGTAGGACCTAGAGAGTTGCGGAGAAGTTAAGCGTTGGATAAAATGGGGGCTTATTAGTTATTTGACCCTTTGGAAGGTGCCATTTCAGAATTCATAGCTTAGAAGTGATAGAGGGATGGAAGGCAAAGGTTCATTCAAGTCTCAAAAGTCTAAAAGCACGGAGTGACAGGTGGCAAGAATCCGTGTCAGAGACAAAGGACGACGGAGAAGACAGGTGGTGTACTTGTCGCCAGGCAGAGTCAAAACTTCATTGATTGTTTTGGGGTTTCATAGGTTGGAGAGCCGGAAGCCTTGCATTAGGATTCACGAAGTCGCGAAGTCCGAAACTCCGAATCGACGAAAAGTCTCATAGGGAAGCTAGCCTTTGCTGAACACATCGGGGTTCGACATTTCAGCAATTTCGAAGACAAGAGATAGGGGTTCCTTGTTCTAGGATTCCCGAAATCGTGAAATGCGATACGACTGTGGAGGAGGACACGGCCAAACATTTCGACGAATTGACATTTCGGGTTTCGGCAGTAGAGGCCCGAGAAACTCGACAATATGGATCACGAAATTGTGAGACCCGAAGTCCCGAACTAGCGAAGGGCGCAATGCTATTGTGGTCAAGGAGATTTGGGTTGGCGCTTGGTGTTTGTTCACGCATGCTCAATTTATAAGGACCATTGGATACATTGTGAGTGTATGAGGTATTCCTCGAGGGGAAACGGAAGAGTCAATCTGACTCAAGGGAAGATTTAGAAAGATCCTGTGCGGACCTCGACCCGAGGGTTCGGGGGCCTACACCAGTTGTGGCATCAGAGCTTGACTCTGTTTGTATATTGTAGACAGAGGAAGCGAGAGGAGAAAAGAGGAACATTTTCATCCATGCCACCAAGAAGAAGAGATAGGCCAATGCCCGATCCAGCAGTGGAAAGGGAAATGTGTGAATTATGTGCTAGGCTTGATGCCATGGAGACAACACAGAGGTGCACAGTCGAAACTGGGGATATCAGCAAGGCTGATAGTGAAAATGAAGCTAGACACGAAGGAGAAGAAGTCGCAGTCGAAGATGCTGCAGATGAATGCCTATTCAGGGTTGTTGCAAGGATAGGTGCCAGGGAAAAAATGGAGATTCCTATGTATGAGGGGAACCTGGATGTTGAAGAGCTTCTAGACTGGATTAGAACTCTGGATAAATACTTCGACTATGAGGATGTCGAGGAAGATAGGAAAGTCAAACATGCTGTCACCAGGCTTAAAGGGCATGCAACACTATGGTGGGATGAACTACAGGATGACAGATGCTGCAAAGGCAAGCATAAAATCAAAAGCTGGGATAGAATGGTTGCAAAGATGAAATCCAAATTCATACCCAAGGATTATCAAATCAATCTGTTTCGGAGGATGCAAAATTTGAGACAAAAGTTGATGACAGTGAAAGAATACACTGAAGAATTCTACAAGATAAACATCAGAGCAGGTCATCGGGAAAGCGATGATGAAAAAGTGGCCAGGTACATGAATGGTATATGGTATGAAATTCAAGATGAGATGAGCATGATGATCATTCGAAATGTGGAATATGCTTATCAGATGGATCTAAAAGCTGAAGAGAAGATGAGCCGAAAGAAAGGTCAAAGAGGCTGAGGTAGAAGTCAAGCCAGAGGCAAAACAATTACCCAAGACAGAACTCGGAAATCTAAAGAAGAAGGGAAGAAACCTCAATCTCAGCATGAGAGAGGAGGAAGCTCATAGAGATGGCAGTATGATGATAGAAATACTTTTCCTCGTACTAGAGGAAGAGGAAGAGGTCGAGGAGGTGAAGTGAAATGTTTTGTCTGTGGAAAAAATGGACATAAATCTTATGAGTGTCCAGACAGAAAGAAAGAAGGTGGTGAAACTCACATTGCCGAAGCACAAGGATGGAATGTTGAGGCAGAATATGCTGAGGGCGAAAGATCCTTGATGATGAGGAANTTCTCTTTCTTTCTTTTAAGAGAAGGTATTTAACCACACTTGGCATTGTATTTTAATTTTGCTTTTAACCTTGCTAATGTGGTCTATTGTTGAAATGGATGAGCTATAGGATTTGAAAATGGCTTCTAAAAAATAAAGAAAATGGAAGTAATCAATGAATGAAGTAAGCCCAGACAGAGAAGAGTCAATAGAACTCAAAGGAGATGTGGGTGCCCCAAGATCATTCTATGGAGATACCCTATGAAACTTGGATGGAGGTACTAGCTATAAGCAGAGAGAATTGTACCAAATGTTTGGATAAAAAATTACCCTGAGTTGTCTCTCCCACTTGGAGAAGTGAATTCTAATGTTGGTGTATGGAAAATGATTGAGAAATCAAGCCTACACAAAGTTGCAACCAAACCTATAGTGTTTCCTTGCACTAAGTTCATATCATGGTTACTCAATTAGGATGAAATTGAAAACATGTTGATCAAGAACATTAGAGGGAAATCCATTGCTTCTTTTCAATCCTCATCCTTAGATATATGTTACAAATTTCCTCAACCTCTTGTAGATCTTACAGAGAAATGGACTTTGCAGTTCACCCTTAGTTATCACAACCTCTCTCAAAGGGTGGTGGATTAATAAGAAGGCATTCCAAGCCAAGAGGTCAAGAACCTACCCTATGAAGCATGTGAGGACTCCTTACAATATCGTTGTGGCGTTGATAACCATATTTTATAGCAAAGAAGACACGATATAATTGAAGGAGTCATTGGTGCCATTAATTTATCAAGTCACCCAAATCAAGGCAATTTTTAATTAGGCTTCCATACTGTCAACATCAATGACTAAATTTGTCTCTAGAGTTAAGCACACAACCACCAATATCCCACTAGAATTTAACATGTCAACTTATCTATTGGATGTGGCATGTGTCATGAACAAATTTCCATTTCTAGGACTGGAATGGCAATGGAAGCCTAGAGAGGAACCCATTCAATTTTACTGTCAAATTCTCTAGGAACGTAAGTTCAGAATTCATTACACCAAAATTTGTGAAATTTTTTGTATAAGTGATGTACAAACTAATTTTTTGTGAACCTTCCCAATGCATGATTGAGAAAGCAACGCGGGAAATCATTAAGATTGGAGACTAAAATGTCAAAGAAAATGGGACATACATAAGAATATATAGAGCTACCAACAGGCCACATCTGGCACCCAAGTTTATCTTGGATAAGCTTACTCCAAGAGGTAGCTTACCAAATCTTTTTTAATGGAGTTGGAGCAACCCTTTCTCAAGACAAGAAGGCATTATGGCCTCCCTTTCCTTTCCACGTAGGAGCATATGGAATTAAGGACGTAAAAGAAGAAACCATAGAACTCAAATACTTGGTTGCTTTTCACTTTGGAGAAGAAATATTTCGAAGACATGACCCTCTGAATGTAGTTGGTTATCATTGTCTCACTTGCAAGTACATGTGGCCATTTCAAAATGAGGTCTAGCAAGAAAAATAGATCTAAATAAAATCCACATCACTAGATGAGGTGACACTTAGAATTGGAAACAGAGGATAAAAGGATAAGAAGAAAGAAAAGAGAAAGATAGAGGTTAAGGAGAACGAATTTGTAGCAACCAACGAGGCCAAGATAAAAAATGAAAGGGAAGTAGAAGCCTTGAGGCAACAAAAAAAGGTAGAAGAAAATAAAAGAAATGAAGACTTAATATTAGCATAGGAAGAAGAAGCTCACAAGAAGAGAGAGCAAGAGGAAGTATAGAGGTAAATATATGAGGAAGGTGGAAGATCAGAGCCTATGGACACATGGACCTTTGTTGATGATTACAGTTGTGTGAAACATCCTCCAGGACACAAACTGATTGAGTCGACCTGAGAGAGAGCCCATGAGTTGGGTGTGTGGTTCCTATCTGAGACAAAACTGGAACATAGTGATGGCCTCCTCCTTACAGAGAGTTGAGAATAAATCCAAATGATTCTCATGTGTAACGCAATGAGAAATGAGATCTGTTGAGTTGGACGTGCATGTGGCTGAGCACAAGGTGAACGTGTGAATTCCCATGAGCTGGGTGCATCATTATGAGATAGAGATGAAGACGGTGTATTAGCCTCCTTTGAGAAGAGAGTTGAGATGATGAACTCCAGATGACTCTCATGTGTAATGCAGTGGGAAAGAAGATCTGTTGAGTTGGACGTGTATGTGGATGAGCACAAGTGAACGTGATCCTAGTGGCTTAGCACTAGTGAGTGTGATTCTCCTGTGAGACGCGGTGAGATAGAGATATGGACATCCCTGTGGATGTTACCCTAGTGGCTAAGCACTAGTGGGTGTATGAGATCCCTTGCTATATTGTTCAAGAGTCGGACTTACGTGTAACCCTATTTGTAATCAAAAGGGTACAGGTCGGTGCCACCTTAATGTAAAAAATAACTAATGTAAAAGATAATTAATATAAAAGATAATTAATGTAAAAGATAATTAATATGATAATTATGAATTATATTTTGAGTTATTGATGTCAGCCCTATTGTGCCAATAGACACATCATTTGATGTGACAAGTCTTATATAAATAAAGGTGAATCCCCATTGAGGAAACACACTTATTATTGTGTCATCTCATGATTTCAGAAGTTGTGGTCTGAAATTATTCATGTCGGCCCTATTGTGCCAATAGACACATCATTTGATGTGACAAGTCTTTTATAAATAAAGGTGAATCCCCATTGAGGAAACACACTTATTATTGTGTCATCTCATGGTTTCAGAAGTTGTGGTATGAAATTATGAGAATTACAGCACCCTCTTGTGTGCTAGGTTTGGTGATGGCGTGGGAGATCTTTCTCTTGAGGAATGTAGAAAAGGATTGGCTAGGTTTTCTTCCCTTGTTGATAAGGGTTTCCCAGGATACTTCTTGTGTTCTTGTGCATGGTTATTCTTCTTGTGATCTTGGTTTTCTGCAATAGTTATGGTTCAAGTAATAGTTAAACAAATTTTTTAAAGAGGATACATGAGCCATAGCTCATAGAAAATTCAACAACCTTCAATCTTAAAACTTATTTTGGAACCCTAGGGTCATCTATCATAGGAGGCCATAGGAACAATGTGTAACAATAACTTAAAAAAATACACTGCAAATCTTTCAAAATAAATAAATTTTATTAATTCATATTTTAGTACACACAAGAGGGGTGTGGGATCCATGCCCAAATAATTAATATCTTAAGAAGTTTCCATTGAGAAAATAATTTTCAAGTGTATAATAAGAAATTCTTCTTAGCATGAGGTATTGTCAACTTATTGGAAGAAGGGGAATGGTCAATTATGGCTTCAACTAAAGACAAATCCTTGGAGTAGAATATTCTTTGAAAAAACAAAACAACTGATGCAGGAGCATCATAAATAGCCAGCCAAGCAACCGACGTAAGAGGCGGAAGACAACTGGAAGACCACTAGCGCACGTTTTTGAAATGTTTTGAAGCATTAATGTAATGGTTAAAGGGAAGTGTACTTACATATTGTAAACAAATCATGAGCGATTCGCTCTCATCTGTAGAAGGTAGAGTCATTTATGCATAGTTAATGAAAGTAGGTAGGTTTGAATTAGAGATTAGATAGTTTAGAAGAACAGGAGGGAAAACGGATACAGACACCCTCGTCTTTGTATTATGACATTCATTAGATCATTAGAGCATTTGCACAGAGATGTAGCAGAGCGTTGTAGAGGAAGACCCATATACAGAAGTTGAATTAATATATGGAGCTTTGAATCGAATTTCATGGTGTTATGATGTTTTCTGTTTATACATGGTGAATGGTATGCTTACAGTGGTTTTATTCTCTCTGTTATGCATTTGTTGTGATGTTATGTTGTGTATGTATGATTTCATTAAATGTTTGAAGTCTGAGAGAAGAAAGAGAACGAGTTT
Organism: Picea sitchensis; assembly: GCA_010110895.2. Classification (NCBI taxonomy): domain Eukaryota; kingdom Viridiplantae; phylum Streptophyta; class Pinopsida; order Pinales; family Pinaceae; genus Picea; species Picea sitchensis. Next base: position 43,987 of record SNQJ01S0082509.1, read on the forward strand.
CAATTGTCTCTCTTCCTGAGAGAGAATTTCTTGCAAGGAGTGCAGTGAAACGTCTGCAAGGATTGCATTAACAAAGGTTCAGAGGTTATCTTTGAAAGATCAGGAGGGATACCATTGTTCTCATTTCAGCAGAAGTGCAAGTGAAGCACAGAAGTCGTGCAAGGTGTGTGTAGGCTAGTTGAAAGCTAGAACTTATTAACCAAGGGGAGAGTTGAAAGACTGTTGTTGCAGAAGGTGCACAGAGTCGAAGGAATCAAATACTTAGAAGTATTTAAAAGTATGTCGCAAGGAGTGCACACAAGGGTCCTTTTGAGACTTGAGTTGCAAGAGAAATCTTAGGAGGGTTAGCACCCTTGGAAATACCCAAAGGGAGATGGAGATTGAAAACATCTCGTAGAGGTTAAGTTCTAGTGAAGGAAATTTTTTTTATTTCGCAAAAGCTGTCAAGGAGGAGACGAGCAGTTGGAATTCTCTGTGGACAATTTGTGAAATAGCGAGGACCGTAGGATCTAAGAGAGCTGCGGAGAAGTTAAGTGTTGGATCAAACGAGGGCTTATTAGTTATTTGACCCTTTGGAAGGTGCCATTTCAGAATTCAGAGCTTAGAAGTGATAGAGGGATGGAAGGCGAAGGTTCGTTCAAGTCTCGAAAGTCAAAAAGCACGGAGTGACAGGTGGCAAGAATCCATGTCAGAGATAGAGGACGGTGGAGAAGACAGGTGGCGTACTTGTCGCCAGGCAGAGTCAAAACTCGTTGATTGTTTCGGGGTTTCGTAGGTTGGAGATCCGGAAGCCTTGCATTAGGATTCACGAAGTCGCGAAGTTTGAAACTCCGAATCGACAAAAAGTCTCATAGGGAAGCTAGCCTTTGTTGAACACATCGGGGTTCGACATTTCAGCACTTTCGAAGACAAGAGATAGGGGTTCCTTGTTCTAGGATTCCCGAAATCATGAAACGTGATACGACTATGGAGGAGGACGCGGCCAAAAATTTTGGTGAATCAACATTTCGGGTTTCGACAGTAGAGGCCCAAGAAACTCGACAATATGGATCGCAAAATTGCAAGACCCGAAGTCCCGAACTAGCGAAGGGCACGACGCTATTGTGGTCAAGGAGATTTGGGTTGGTGCTTGGTGTTTGTTCATGCATGCTCAATTCATAAGGACCAGTGGATACACCGTGAGTGTATGAGGTATTCCTCGAGGGAAACCGAAGAGTCAATCTGACTCAAGGGAAGATTTAGAAAGATCCTGTGCGGACCTCGACCCGAGGGTTCGGGGGCCTGCACCAGTTTTGGTATCAGAGCTTGACTTTGTTTGTATATTGTAGACAGAGGAAGCGAGATGAGAAAAGAGGAACATTTTCAGCCATGCCACCAAGAAGAAGAGATAGGCCAATGCCAATGCCCGATCTAGCAGTGGAAAGGGAAATGTGTGAATTACGTGCTAGGCTTGATGCCATGGAGACAACACAGAGGTGCACAGTCGACACTGGGGATATCAGCAAGGCTGACAGTGAAAATGAAGCTAGACACGAAGGAGAAGAAGTCGCAGTCGAAGATGCTGCAGATGAACGCCTATTCAGGGTTGTTTCAAGGATAGGTGCCAGGGAAAAAATGGAGATTCCCATGTATGAGGGGAACCTGGATGTTGAAGAGCTTCCAGATTGGATTAGAACTCTGGATAAATACTTCGACTATGAGGATGTCGAGGAAGATAGGAAAGTCAAACATGTTATCACCAGGCTTAAAGGGCATGCAACACTATGGTGGGATGAACTGCAGGCTGACAGATGCTGCAAAGGCAAGCATAAAATCAAAAGTTGGGATAGAATGGTTGCACAGATGAAAGCCAAATTCATAACCAAGGATTATCAAATCACTCTATTTCGGAGGATGCAAAATTTGAGACAGAAGTTGATGACAGTGAAAGAATACACTGAATAATTCTACAAGATAGACATCAGAGCAGGTCATCGGGAAATCGATGATGAAAAGGTGGCTAGGTACATGAATGGTCTGTGGTATGACATTCAAGATGAGATGAGCATGATGATCATTCGAAATGTGGAAGATGCTTATCAGATGGCTCTGAAAGCTGAAGAGAAGATGAGTTGAAAGCAACGTCAAAGAGGATGAGGTAGAAGTCAAGCCAGAGGCAAAACAATTGCCTAAGACAGAACTCAGAAATCTAAAGAAGAAGGGAAGAAACCTCAATCTCAGCATGAGAGAGGAGGAAGCTCACAGAGATGGCAGTATGCTGATAGAAATATTTTTCCTCGTACTAGAGGAAGAGGAAGAGGCTAAGGAGGTGAAGTGAAATGTTTTGTGTGTGGGAAAAACGGACATAAATATTATGAGTGTCCAGACATAAAGAAATAAGGTGGTGAAACTCACATTGCCGAAGCAAAAGGATGGAATGTTGAGGCAGAAGATGCTGAGGGTGGAAGATCCTTGATGATGAGGAAAGTTCTCTTAATTCCAGAGAAAGAGGCAGAGAAACTAGCCCAAAGGAACATACTTTTTCGAACTGCTTGCAAGACCAAAGACAGGGTATGAAAAGTCATCATGGAGAGTGGTAGCACAAACAATCTCGTTTCTACAGAGATGGTAGAAAAGCTGGAGCTGGAGACTATCGTACATCCAAGCCCATACAGAGTTTCATGGCTACAAAAAGGACATCAGGTAAATGTCACTAAACAATGTTTAGTTGAATTTAAAATAGGAGGATATAAGGATGAAATACTATGTGATGTCATTCCCATGGATGTTTGTCATCTATTTCTGGGTAGACCGTGGCAATATGACATAAACGTAGTTCATGATGGGGGAAAGAACACATACACTCTGGAGAAGAATGGTAGGACTCACATGTTGTTGCCAATTAAGGACAAAGAAGTAAAACCAGAGGTGAGCAACACTGTACTTCTTATGAGTGGGAAGGAACTTCTTAAGGAGGTTAAGAAGAAGGAAGACACACAATTTATTGTGGTCAGGAAGCCTAAAATTGTTTTGACCAGTACAAGAGTGGATGATTTACCCGAGGAAATATAGGAGTTGCTGGAAGAGTTCGCTGATATAGTAGTGGACGAACTACCTTGTTCATTACCACCGATCAGGAGTATAAGCCATCACATTGATCTTATACTTGGAGCCAGTTTACCAAACAAAGCAGCGTACAGAGTGACGCCGCAGGAGAATGAAGAAGTTAAGAGACAAGTCCAGGACTTAATGGACAAATGATTGATTAGAGAGAGCTTGAGTCCATGTGTTGTTCCAACAGTGCTCAACCCAAAGAAAGAAGGAGGCTGGAGGATGTGTACAGACTCAAGGGAAATCAATAAAATTACCATCAGATATAGATTTCCATTACCAAGGATGGATGACTTGATGGATTGCTTGAGTGGAGCAAGATTTTTTTCAAATATTGATTTGAAAAGCGGGTATCATCAAATTCGTATGAGAGAAGGTGATGAATGGAAGATATCATTCAAGATGAATGAAGGGCTGTATGAATGGCTTGTTATGCCATTTGGTTTAACAAATGCACCTAGTACTTTCATGAGATTGATGAATGAAGTCCTGAAGGAGTTCATTGGGGAATTTGTCATCGTATATATTGACGATATATTGATTTTCAGCAAGATAGAAGCAGAGCACTTAAATCATTTAGCTGCAGTAATGAGGAGATTACAACAAGAGAAGATACTGATAAACATGAAGAAATCATCATTTATGAGGACATAACTCATTTATTTTGGGTTTGTTATCTCTGCAAATGAATTGAAGATGGATCCGGAAAAGGTAAATGCAATTGAGAATTGGCCATCACTGAAGAATGTGTTTGAAGTTCGAAGCTTCCATGTTTTGGTGAGTTTCTACAGGAAATTCATCCGAAATTTCAGTGGAATTAGCGCACACATGATGGACACGGTGAAGAAAAGACACAAATCTTTTCATTGGATAGAGGAAGCAAAGAAGAGCTTCAATCTGCTAAAGAATAAGATCACTGAGTAACCAATTTTGGTTTTGTTAGATTTTAACAAAACGTTTCAGGTCAAGTGTGATGCGAGTGGGTTTGCAATTGGAGCAATCTTGAGCCAAGACAATATGCCAGTTGCATACTTTAGTGAGAAATTGAATGAAGCGAAGATTAAATACTCAACATATGACAAGGAATTCTATGTTGTCATACAAGTGCTGAAGAAATGGAGACATTATTTGGTTCCTAAAGAGTTTGTTTTGTACAGTGATAATCATGATTTACAATTCATGACTCAATAGGATAAGTTGAACCAAAAACATGTTAAATGGGTTGAATATATGCAAAATTTTACTTTTGTGATTAAGCACATTTCTGGAACTGCTAGCAAAGTTGTTGATGCTTTGAGCAGGAAATGTTTGCTTATGCAGGAATTTAAAGTCAAAACTTTGGGT
>SNQJ01S0082509.1:48430-83589 GCA_010110895.2 Picea sitchensis
GGTATGGGTTTTCCAACCAGCTCTATCATGTCCAACACATAGGTCTTATTATCTTCGAATGGTCTTGTGAAATGAGAAGACAATAGGTAGGGGTTTGTGCATATGAAGCACCTATAGAAGGTGAATAACAATAGTCCATGTTGCCTATAGTAGGGTTTCCTGGTCACATGTTCCCTTAAAAACACCTTGAGTTAATGACAAGGGCCTCATNCTTTGTCGATAATGGTATGGGTTGTCCAACCAGCTCTATCATGTACATCACAGAGGTCTTATTATCTTCGAACGGTCTTATGAAATGAGAAGACAATAGGTAGGGGTTTGTGCATATGAAGCACCTATAGAAGGTGAATAACAATAGTCCATGTTGCCTATAGTAGGGTTTCCTGGTCACATGTTCCCTTAAAAACACCTTGAGTTAATGACAAGGGCCTCATAGTGTTGTCCTTTACAATATTTCCTTTGAGCTATTCACATTAGAATCATTAGTAATTGAATCAATAAAATCCAACACCCACTTTGTTTTTTCTATCTATTCATGTGATGCTATAATGTATAGAGAGAGAAATACCTTGATTTTCAACATGTGGGGTTTTCTCTCCAAAAACCATCGCATTGTAATTTGGTGCCTAGGGAGATCGGCTCGAGACTGAAAGATGGACCGTTTGGAAAACCCTAGCCCTGCATGCAAGTACATCCTCTTGTAGACGGAGTCATCGCACCCAATACTACAACGCCACACCAAGCTAGAGCTACTGATCTCTGGTGATCAACCTGGGGGGGGCAACCCCCCTCATAGAGGAATGTGGCCGCAAACAACCAGGAAGGAATAAGAGCCAAGCAACCAGCTTTTGAACTGTCGTGCCACCTCCGGGAACAAATGTTATCCAAGGAACCTGGATTTAGCAAATAAATGGAAGTGGAATCGAGCACGTCTCATCCAAAGGCATCTCGTGGATGGGAAATATATAAATGTATTCCCTAATCGGACAAACCGCCCAGGTACACCATCAACTCGACCAAGGTTGGGGAACACACTCAGTTCATGAGAGAGCATGCTCTCATAGGCAAGTTTCTGGGCCTATGGCCATTAGAAAGGGACCTCATGCAATGGATCAAAGACTGGTGGAACCCCAAGGGAGACTATAAAGTTCAACTCAGTTCAAAGGGGTTTTTCACGATCATCCTCTACAGTTTAGAAGACAAGGACATGATCTTTGACAATGGGCCATATTTCTATAACTATGCAGGGATATTCCTCAGGTTCTGGATGGATCGTTTTAGCCCAGAGAAAGAGGACTTGACCATGGCACCAGTCTGAATCAGACTATATTCCCTACCTCAGGAATTTTGGATGGAGGAAATCCTCATGGGAATAGGGAATACAGTGGGAAGATATGTAAAATCCTCATAGGAAACAAAGCAAAGGAAATACACTTCCTACGCCCGAATATGTGTATACATGGATATATCAAAGGCCCTACCAGGATCAATAACCCTAGAATACAAAGATGAAGACTAGAATCAAACCATGGACTATGAGCACATCCCCTTTTGCTGTAGAAAATGTCATGAGCATGGTCACCTCTTCCGTGGTTGTCCCTTGAATGCTCAAAACTCAAAAGTAGGGGAGGGGAAGCAAAAGGATGGCTACACCATGGTTATAAATAGGAAAAAACAACCCCCTAGAAAAAAAAATCAAGAAAGCACTTAGAAAATCCCCACCAGAAATTCCTTTGACATCCTCAACTGACTCCCAAAGGAAGGAGACATAGAAAATCCGCACAAGAATGGAAACTAGGATAAGGACAAGGGAAAAGCCAAGCAATAGTCGAAATCAGCCAAAGAACAAAACCATGAAAGAATCCCAGTAGCCCAACAAAATGAGGACAAACCAGAGGATGGGGGGGACACCCTAATGCAACTAGATGAACAATATATAGTAGATATAAACCTGGAGAAATTGGAGGAAGCCTTTAACATAAAGGAGTTACAAACCATCCTAGGAGGACAACTCAGAAAATTGCATAAAGTTTTCATCGACTCGACCACAAGAGTCACCTCACGATTAAGAATATCCTCAAACCAAGCCTCTGAGCCGAGACATACCTTCCGTGAAAGAAAGTGTTGGGGCCACAAATCATCACATCAACTCATCAAAGAAGTAGGAAATTACATGCTCAACTCAAGGAAAATCCACAGACTCATGGAAGGGTACCTCAATCCACCCCCCAACTTATCATGATGAAGATCATCACTTGGAATATTAGAGGGCTTAATGGAAGGTCTAAACAAAGGACCCTTCGAGACAACATTTGTGTAGAGAATCTAGACATTCTCCTCTTACAAGAAACAAAATGTGTTGAGGTTGTTGTGGAGGACATATTCCAGTGTTGTTGGAGGACCTTCAACTCCATTCATACAAATTCAAATGGGGCCATAGGGGGACTAGCAATCTTATGGAACCCTGCTACAGTTATCACAGATCAGTCTTTCTCCACAGTGGGCACACTCACGGCCCACTTCAAGGCCATAGGCTCTAACAAAGAGGGGATGATTACAAATGCTTATGGACCACAAAGTGCTCAACACAAAGAACTGTTCTTGCACAAAATAGCTACAATCAAATCATTGTTGGGATCAACACATTGGATGATATGGGGTGACTTCAACATCATTCTTACGCTGGAGGAAAAGACCGGAGGCACTAAGCGGTTGGATCAGGATAGTGGTAAGTTCAAAACTCTAATAGATCAACTCAACTTGATAGACATAGAAACTCGAAATGGTATCTTCACTTGGTCCAACTGTAGATCAGGGCACCAACATGTCACAAGTTGACTAGATCGATTCCTCATCTCTGAATCATTATTGTCAGATGATTTGTTGCTTGAAGCCAACAACCTCCCAAAATCCAGCTCAGATCACTAGCCAGTGTCTCTCTGGTTAGACGTAGACACCACGCCCAAACTTAATCCCTTCAGATTTGAGAAGTTCTGGCTTACCCACCCAGACTTTCAAAACCTCTCCAAAACTTGGTGGAGGTAGTTAGAAATAGACCACAACACATTTATGTATAAATTCCAGCAAAGATTAAAAAACTTCAAAGGGCAGCTAAAGAGCTGGAATACAAATATGTTTGGTAATATACTATAGAAGAAGAAGGAAATTGTGCAACGACTAGAGGAACTGCAACATGAATTTATTGCGGAGGAAAGAATGACAACCTCGATAAAGGAGGAAGAGCAGTTACAGGCAGAACTAGACGAGCAATAGAAGCAAGAGGATATACTCTAGAGGCATAAATCTAGAGTACAATGGCTTAAGAAAGGTGAAAAGAACACCAAGTTCTTCCACAGATCAATGGTTCACAGAAGATACATCAACATAATCATTCAACTAGAAGACAATCAGGGCAATGCCATCTTGGATCATGCAAGCATAGAAGAGGAATTGACAAACTACTACAAAGATCTCACATAAACTATAAAGGATCAAACACCTATTATTCGCAAAATTACTAGGCACATCCCCTCCCTGGTCACAAAAGAACAAAATGAAACACTGATGCGGCCAATCACACAAGAGGAAGTGGATCAAGCGGTTAAAGAGATGCCACTAGGTAAAGGCCCGAGGTCGGATGGATTTACAACAAATTTCTTTCACTATTGTTGGTCATTGATCCGGGAAGAAGTCTAGAAAGTAGTTGAGGAATCTAGAACTTTTGTGCAAGTTCATTTAGACTTCAATGCAACCTTCTAACTTTAATCCCAAAGGAAGAAAGGGTAACCCATCCCAAACAATTCCGGCCAATAGCACTCTGCAATGTGATCTACAAAATCATCACAAAGGTTATTGCTCTACAACTAAAACCGATCTTTCCCTTCATCATATCCAAAGAGAAAGCAAGCTATGTGGAGGGACGTCAAATCATGGATAGTGTCATACTAGCACATGAGGTCATTCACTCACTTAAGTCAACTCGAGCCCCATGTATGCTCATCAAATTTGACCTTTCTAAATCTTTTGATAGAATAAGCTAGAAATATATGCACTCCCTCCTCGAAGCCTTTGGCTTTGATAACACTTGGGTAGCCTGGATCATGAAGCTCACATATTCAACCTTCTTCTCCATTCTTGTTAATGGAGTTCCCTCCAAACTCTTTTCTCCCACTGGGGGCATTCGACAAGGGGATCCCCTCTCCCCTTTCCTCTTTGTCATAATGGTTGAGGGCCTTGGGAGCTACATCAAAGCCTCAGTAGAGGATGGCTCCCTCAAGGGTTTACCTCTACACTACCTACAAATAGCTCCCTCCCATAGTCAATTTGTAGATGACACACTATTGTTGAACACCCCCACCGCCCAGGAGGCTAACAAGCTCAAAGTCATCCTCACAGACTTCGCAGAAGCATCAAGAACCTCCCTAAACCTTGACAAGTCACAACTCTACTTCTTCAACACCCTAATGGAAATCCAAAACCATATCTCCAGACTACTGGGTGTTCCCAAGAGCTCCCTTCCGTCCAATTATCTCAATGTCCCCCTCATGGGCGCAACTACCCGCAACATCTCTTGGGATAGACTTTTGTTATCCATCTCTAATCAAATAAGTAACCAGACCTTCTAATCGCTAAACCTTGTTGCAAAACTGGTTATTCTAAAATCTGTGCTTCAGGACCTGCTGATCTACCTCTTAATTGCCTTGGCGGCACCTCAGTCAGTCATCAGAGCCATCAAAAACCTCCAACGAAGTTTCCTATGGCATGACCATCATCTAGATAAGAAGTGGGCACTCATAGGCTGGGAAAAAATGTGTCGACCTAAATCTCTAGGTGGGTTGGGTCTTAGGGATCCAGGAAAAATCAATCATATAATGGGGGAAAAAATCTAGTGGCACTGGCTCAAGCATCCCACAAATTTATGGGCGAGGCTCTGGAAACACAAATATGCTACCAATATCAAAGAGGGCCTTCTCATCAGACTCAATGATCTAATTCAAGGTTGCAACATCTGGAACACAGCTTGGAGCAATAGACCTCTCATATAGAAACATTTGTTTTGAGAGGTATGAAATGGAGAGCACTCCGTATTTTGGCAAGACTCTTGGCAGCAACAACCGCCATTATACTCCATAGAAGAACTATGCCCCCTTCATCAGTAAATGTATTCAAGGGACACTCTACATGTAAAATATCTATGGAAGGAAAACTCACAGCAACACCCCTGAAGCATATGCAAAACTCAACCCCATGAACTAAGCATACAGGAGGCTACTGACACGTAGGCTTGGAGGGACTGTGCTAATCAACATAAAATCTGTATCAGAGATGGTCTGGACATCCTCAGATGGTGCCACTTTCCAACATGTAACTTCTCAGTGAAGGAGGCTTGTCATCTCCAGGAAAACTACCAAAAGAGCATAAATGGGGCAAAATCTGGAATCCAAAACTTTGGCCGAAAATCTCATTATTTCTCTAGCTAATTGCTCAGAACCGCATTCTCACTTGGGACAACCTAAGAAAATGAGGATTTGTGGGACCTTCAATCCGCCTTCTTTGTCAGCAACATGAAGAGACAATGGAGCATATCTTAAATCAATGTGACCACAGTGAAGCCATTTTGGATATGACAGTGCAATTAATGCGATGCTCTAACAGGAACAAAGCCAACATTATAAGCACCATTGGAAATTGGGATTCCATCACCTATCAAAACCCAATCCTAGATCGCATCTGGCAACTACTACCTGGCTTCTTAGTAAGGCAAGTCTGGAAAGAAAGAAACAAAATAATTTTCCACTCCACCTCCTCCCCTCCCCACTCTACTTGGACAAAAATCCTCAACCTGGTTCAGGAAACAATCAGAGTCGAGCAATGGACTCAGGAAGACTTGAAATGCAATGCCTCGGAAATTCACATCCTCTAGGCCTGGCGGCTAAACCTCTCCAAGGGTCCCCAACAAAACGTCATTCACCTAGTCAAAATTGTCTGCAGTTCGAACTCTTGGTCCCCTCCCCACCTAGCTTTGTCAAATTAAACTTCAATGGCTCCTCAAAGGGTAATCTAGGGCCAACGGGTTTTGGAGCGGTACTACGAGATAATGAGGGGTTAATTTTACATATCACGGCAGGATATCTGATATTCAACAAAAACAATGTTGCAGAACTTTGGAGCCTTCTCAAGGGGATCAATCTGGCAATTAGTCACAACATCATTCAACTCATAGTGGAAGGGGAATCCTAGGTAATTATCCATCTCATCTCTCAAATCATCCATGACCCACACCCCTCGAAAATTTCACCAAGCTGGAGATTACTAGGATTCTTCGAAGACTTCAGTTCCCTCCTTCAGCCCCATCTCACACTCATCCCCTCACATGTGAAAAGAGATGCCAACAAAATTGTAGATTTCCTAGCCAATGAGGGAGTAGACTCAAAAGAAGAGCAGATCCAATTAGATGCTCGAATCTCCCCACCCCCCAGGCTAATGATCAGATGTCTTGATATAGCCCAAAGAGAGTATCCCCCTCAGATGGGGTGACACGTAGCAGAGGGGAGGCCACACAACCCCCATGCAATCCAAGCCATAAATATGGTCATTCGCCACCCCAAGCCTCATTCTTGGATGGGGAATGGCCATAAACACACATGGAGGATGGATGGACAGCTCCCTCACGCGGGTTTAATATCACCCTCACTTAGTCATGGCAGGGGGATGATGACAGGTATGGGAGGAGGTTGTGCAGTCTTATTAGCCCCTCAGATATTACTCCAGGTTGGCCATGGAATTCATCATTATGTTTATTTTCTCTGTCGAGGCTCTGCTCTGCTCAGCTATCCGGCTCTGGGCCTCTCATATTTCTCTGGCCTTCAGGATTTTTCATGCCACATGAGAGAGTGAAAGTCGGGAGGGGTTCCTCTTGGTACTATTATTTTTCAAGGTAAAGACGCATGCGAGAATTGGAGTGTAATGTTCCCAACCAAATCTGATATAAAAATCAGATCTAACTGGTTGAGAACTTTTGTTAAACACTTTGACGGTATGTTCTATTTCCCTTGGAAGATGCCTTCTTCTTGCCATCTCGACTTTGATGAGGTTTTTTGATGTGTTTGTATGACATTTGAAAGAATTTCTACCTCCTTATAACTCCCTAATTGTGGGCTGATATATATAATTGATGGTTGTTATGTTTTCTATGTGTTGGCTGATTGAAACATTTTGTCAAACACTTTGTGTGCAATGGTTGTAGCATTCATTTAAGTGTATTTTCTGATGTATTTCGGTCCATATTTCTTCATGTCATACATAAGGAAAACACATGCAATGATAACCAAATAAATTAGAAACTAATAGCTATTAAAACTCATAAGATAGTACCTTGAATCCTTGCTTTGATTAATATGCCCACCTTTTCTATCCCCTAATGATGGCTTCCCAAAAGAGATGTTATATCATGCAAAATCCATAATTCTCATACCCAGAAATGTGCCTTCCTTGTTGCTTACGCCCTGCTGAAATATGCACAATAAATCTGATGTAAAATATTCATGAAATGGTTGCAACTTGTAGATCTGATGATGGCTAACTCATATGTGAAGAAACCCCAACTGTAGATGATAAATTTGTCCTCAAACAACAAGATTACTCATCCAAAATACGCCCTCCTTCAGTAATTTCGCCCCCTGGTCACAATAAATCATTCTGTAGAGAAACCCCTCCAATAACAAATGAGAAAGGGCGCTCTTGGCATGGAAAATCCCCTAGGAAATAGAATCATCAAATATCCCTTTTGTTATCCAAATCGAATTGATCTTCTCCCAATAGTGCACCCTCTATGTTGGAAAACCTCTCAACCTGTGCCTTGCTTGCACAAGTGGCTCCTCTAATGAATCTGAACTGATGTAGAATGGTGAGGGAGGAATATTTCACCTCCTTAGCCAAGCTTGGATCAAGAAAATGAGAATCTTTCACTCCCTTATTGATCTCTATGGTTTATTCAGTCAAAACCCCCAAGTACCATGGGCTCTCTAGCTAAGAAGCCAGACATCAAAATAGCAATCAACATAATGAGAGAATAGAGGCCCCTATTTCTCTTTTATCCTCCCTGTTCACCTTGTCTCTCCAAGTGACTTTTACTTTATTTTATTATTAATTAATTAAATCACTACTTTACTTTCTTTTATTTTATTATTAATTAATTAAATCACTTTTAATTAAATAATTAATCATTTTACCTCTAAAAAGTGATTTATCCCTCCCTATTTCTCCGGCCACTAAAAGCCACTTCTCATCATGCTATCCCAGAGGTTATTCCTCCGGATTTTGATGAGCTATTACACTAAGAGGTTCCTCCAAGTATTAAGGCCCAATATGACCTTAGTAGTGAATTTGACTCAATATATAGCCCATAATAACTCAAAATTACTAAAATCACAAATGCAAATCCAAACCAGCCAAGTTATGGAATGGATCATGATGATGAAATAAGATGAGGGATGCAATTCAGGCCCAATAAAACTCTCAATAGCTCATGTACTTTCTATCACCCCCATCTGGCTACTCCTGTCAACATAATTTGTAATATAACTATAATCCCAACATAGGGACATTAAGGCCCCTCCCTGATAGAAAAGTGCTTGTCCTCAAGCAATAACCGATTTAATCCACATATAATACTGTGGTCCCATGTCCGTCTGGACACAAAGCGTGCTCCATCCAACGCCTAACTATCACGACTCTACCCCATGGATCCCATATCAAGATGCGAACTGTAATACCCCTCAGAGGCATAATCTTGTAACATATCAACACCATGAGTCTCCCACAAATAACACATGGCCTCAAACTGGAATGAGTCTATCCTCCAAGTCCATGCCAAGACCACCAATGGCCCCATCAATTGAACATGTCGCTACCATAGTGAGGTACTACAAGATCTCAATGAATCACCCTCAAGTGACGTGCTACCCTCAATATTGAAGCTCAATGCCTATCACATGCTCATAAAACTATAAACACGTGAAACCATAACAAGAAAAGACCATCACTCAAATTCAAAATTTCCTTCCCCACAAAATTGTTAAATTTTTGAGACTATGACAAGGGAAAAATATCACTCACCTTCAAAAGTTTTTTGTAATGCGACACATTTAACACAAAGAAAAGGAGAAACTTGTTATCGCTGGATTTAGTATTTCATGCGACACATTGTGAAACCTGAAGTTTCAAAAGGCTACGATGTTAACATGATTTTGTGACAAGTACAAAGTTGGGGCATTGTGATGATGTAAAAAGGGACCCATCGCAACTTTGGAAAGTTTCCAAGGATGCAACACACCATATAGAGCCATAATTCAAAAAAATGCAAAAAGCACACTGATAGAAATATCAAAGGCTTACGACACAAGCTTATTAAAATAACACTATGGTATCTTTATTTTCACTCTTCTTTTACTAAGGATTAAAGTGGTAAAAGTGATTTCATCACGAGGCTGTTCACCCAAGGTTTCTTCACTTATAGAAACAACCAAAAGAAACACACCTTGTTAACCCAACCACTATTCACCCACTGTTAGTTGTTTACTGCAACCAAGTAGACATTACTTTACCAAGATAGCCCAATATGAACGATGGAATTTCTTTCTTTCTTTCTTTGATATGGCTTTGATAACCACTTATATTTCAAAATTGTATTTCTACTTCGTCTAGCCCTTTTGAAACTTCTGCATCAACTTTCTTCCCTATAGCTCAAACAAGAGAATATAATCACTTAAGTGATTTTCATTTGCACTATCAAACCCACATGGTCTCCATTTAGTGAACTTGTTGTATAACACGTGCATATATGGGATATTAAATAATACCCTCTAATTTCTCGCTTGTTAGATATTGATAAATACCTCCCAAAAATCCTTTTGTTGAACCCCTGCCCCAATACATCTTCCAATTCTAAAAAAAATAAACCTGCATTTTACTAAATATCCCCATTTTTACCATATACCCCTTTTATACCCCCAATACCTATAAACCCCACTATACCCCACATCCCCCTACCACCCAATACTTACATATATTAACTCTATTTTCACAATTTTAAAAACCCCATTTATGAATGAATGTGATAATATATTGGTCAACAAGGTGAAGCCCTGGTCAAACCCTACTTCACCATTGAAGCTTTCTCCCCTAAACTCAAGAATGCTTTTGTTGCAAGCTTGGACAATGTAGGGCTACATATAACCGATTTATCAAGTGCATATTATTCTTCACACTATGAAAATGGATGAAGGCTCATGCAAATAATGAAACCTTTCCATTTGCTCACAACATGGAAAAGGGTCATGCTTAAACTTTCCAAGGCAGTTAACAATTCCATCTCTAGGATTGATAAACTTAGAAAATTACTCTTAGTCAAATTATATTGGTCTGGATGTTCCCGATTTTATTTCACTCCAATACAGAACATTAATAATTGTGTTCAATCAACCGCATAGGCACATGTGAGGTTTAATTCATAAGCCTTTAATGATTATGCCCAAGTATAGATATTTTTGAGTTCATGAATTCAACAAATAAATGGGAAGTGAAATTTCCCCCACAATGACTAGGGAGCAAGAGCATTGTTTTAGGCGTCCTTATCATAGAATCACCAAAATGTTTTCCTCATGACCCAACCATCAATCCCACTGGAAATAATCTTGTTGAATCATGTAACACCAAAACAAATGGGCCTGTAACCCAATTCCCCTAAAATCCACATTCTCTCTTTCTTCTTTATAGAAGGTATTTAACCACACTCTGGTAATTTCTCATTTTAATTTTTCTTTTAACCTTGCTAATGTGGTCTATTGTTGAAATGGATGAGCTATAGGATTTGAAAATGGCTTCTAAAAAATAAAGAAAATGGAAGTAATCAATGAATGAAGTAAGCCCAGACAGAGAAGAGTCAATAGAACTCAAAGGAGATGTGGGTGCCCCAAGATCATTCTATGGAGATACCCTATGAAACTTGGATGGAGGTACTAGCTATAAGCAGAGAGAATTGTACCAAATGTTTGGATAAAAAATTACCCTGAGTTGTCTCTCCCACTTGGAGAAGTGAATTCTAATGTTGGTGTATGGAAAATGATTGAGAAATCAAGCCTACACAAAGTTGCAACCAAACCTATAGTGTTTCCTTGCACTAAGTTCATATCATGGTTACTCAATTAGGATGAAATTGAAAACATGTTGATCAAGAACATTAGAGGGAAATCCATTGCTTCTTTTCAATCCTCATCCTTAGATATATGTTACAAATTTCCTCAACCTCTTGTAGATCTTACAGAGAAATGGACTTTGCAGTTCACCCTTAGTTATCACAACCTCTCTCAAAGGGTGGTGGATTAATAAGAAGGCATTCCAAGCCAAGAGGTCAAGAACCTACCCTATGAAGCATGTGAGGACTCCTTACAATATCAATGTGGCGTTGATAACCATATTTTATAGCAAAGAAGACACGATATAATTGAAGGAGTCATTGGTGCCATTAATTTATCAAGTCACCCAAATCAAGCCAATTTTTAATTAGGCTTCCATACTGTCAACATCAATGACTAAATTTGTCTCTAGAGTTAAGCACACAACCACCAATATCCCACTAGAATTTAACATGTCAACTTATCTATTGGATGTGGCATGTGTCATGAACAAATTTCCATTTCTAGGACTGGAATGGCAATGGAAGCCTAGAGAGGAACCTATTCATGTTTATTGTCAAATTCCTAGGAACGTAGTTCAGAATTCATTACACCAAAATTTGTGAAATTTTTTGTATAAGTGATGTACAAACTACTTTTGTGAACCTTCCAATGCATGATTGAGAAAGCAACGCAGGAAATCATTAAGATTGGAGACTAAAATGTCAAAGAAAATGGGACATACATAAGAATATATAGAGCTACCAACAGGCCACATCTGGCACCCAAGTTTATCTTGGATAAGCTTACTCCAAGAGGTAGCTTACCAAATCTTTTTTAATGGAGTTGGAGCAACCCTTTCTCAAGACAAGAAGGCATTATGGCCTCCCTTTCCTTTCCACGTAGGAGCATATGGAATTAAGGACGTAAAAGAAGAAACCATAGAACTCAAATACTTGGTTGCTTTTCACTTTGGAGAAGAAATATTTCGAAGACATGACCCTCTGAATGTAGTTGGTTATCATTGTCTCACTTGCAAGTACATGTGGCCATTTCAAAACGAGGTCTAGCAAGAAAAATAGATCTAAATAAAATCCACATCACTAGATGAGGTGACACTTAGAATTGGAAACAGAGGATAAAAGGATAAGAAGAAAGAAAAGAGAAAGATAGAGGTTAAGGAGAACGAATTTGTAGCAACCAACGAGGCCAAGATAAAAAATGAAAGGGAAGTAGAAGCCTTGAGGCAACAAAAAAAGGTAGAAGAAAACAGCAATGAAGACTTAATATTAGCATAGGAAGAAGAAGCTCACAAGAAGAGAGAGCAAGAGGGAAGCATAGAGGTAAATATATGAGGGGAAGGTGGAAGATCGAGCCTATGGGACACATGGACTCGTTGATGATTACAAATGTGTGAAACATCCTCCGTGACACAAACCTGATTGAGCTCTAATTCGAGAGAGAGAGCCCATGAGTTGGGTGTGTGGTTCCATCTCAGACAAACTGAACATAGTGATGGTCCTCCCACAGCAGAGTTGATGTGAAGAATCCAAATGATTCTCATGTGTAACGAAATGAGAAAATGGTGATCCTGAGTCGGACGCAGATGTATCGGAAAGCATAAGGTGAACGGGTGAATTCCCATGAGTCGGGTGCATCATCCTGAGACAGAGATGAAGACGTGTATTAGCTTCCTTTGAGAAGAGAGTTGAGATGATGAACCCAGATGACTCTCATGTGTAATGCAAGGGAAAGAAGATCTGTTGAGTTGGACGGTATGGATGAGCACAAGTGAACTTGATCCTAGTGGCTTAGCACTAGTGGGAGTGCGGGATTCTCCGAGACGCCGGGCAGGGAGATAGAGATATGGACATTTCTATGGATGTTCCCTTAGTGGCTAAGCACTAGTGGGTGTATGAGATCCCTATATTGTTCAAGAGTCTGGACTTACTTGTAACCCTAATTGCAATGTAAAAGGTACAGGTCAAAAAGCACCTTAATGTAAAATAACTAATGTAAAAAGATAATTAATATAAAAGATAATTAATGTAAAGATACCATTATGATAATTATGAATTATATTTTGAGTTATTGATGTCACTCTATTGTTAATAGACATATCATTTGATGTGACAAGTCTTATATAAATGCTGTGAATCCCCTATCGAGGGAAACACACTTTATTATTGTGGTCATCTCATGATTTCGTGCCGTATTCCAATTATTGATGTCGGCCCCATTGTGCCAATAGACACATTACTCATTTGATGTGACAAGTCTCTTTTATAAATAGAACTCATTGTGGAAACACACTTATTGTGTCATCTCATGGTTTCAGAAGTTGTGGTATGAAATTATGAGAATTACAAAGACCCTCCTTGTGTGCTAGGGTTTGCGGATGCATGCGGGGAGATCTTTCTTTATAGAATGTAGAAAAGACTGGCTAGGTTTTTCTTCCCTTTGCCATAAGGGTTTCCCCTGGATACTTCTTTTGTTCTTGTGTATGGTTATTCTTCTTTGCATCTTGGTTTTCTGCACAGTTGGTCTGGCAATAGTTAAACAAATTCTTTAAGAGGGATACATGATCCATAGCTCATAGAAAATTCAACAACCTTCAATCTTAAAACTTATTTTGGAACCCTAGGGTCATCTATCATAGGAGGCCATAGGAACAATGTGTAACAATAACTTAAAAAAAATACACCGCAAATCTTCAAAATAAATAAATTTTATTAATTCATATTTTAGTACACACAAGAGGGGTGTGGGATCCATGCCCAAATAATTAATATCTTAAGAAATTTCCTTTGAGCAAATAATTTTCAAGTGTATAATAAGAAATTCTTCTTAGCATGAGGTATTGTCAACTTATTGGAAGAAGGGGAATGGTCAATTACACCAGATAACTGATATCATGAATAACTGATAGACAACCCGGAAGACCACTAAAGACGCTTTTGAAATGTTTTGAAGCTAATAATGTAATGGTTAAAGGGAAGTGTACTTACATATTGTAAACAAATCATGAGCGATTCGCCCTCATCTAGAAGGTAGAGGCATTTATGGCCAGTTAATGAAAGTAGGTAGGTTTTGAATTATAGATTAGATAGTCTAGAGAAATGAGGGGCACCCGGATACTTACCACCCCTCGCCTTTGTATTTTCATGACATTCATTAGATCATTAGAGCACCATCGTGAGATGTTAGCTGCCAGGTGAGGGAAGACCCATATACGTAAGCTTGAATTAACATATGGTTTTGAATCAATTCTCATGGTGTTAAGGATGTTTTCTGCTTTATAATACGGTGAATGGCGCTACGTAGTTTGTATTCTCTCTCATATGCATTTGTTGTGATGTTAAGGTTGTGTATGTATGGGATTCTACTAAAATGTTTGAAGTCCTGAGAGGCTGAAAGAGAACTAGTTTCAATTGTCTCTCTTCCTCGAGAGAAATTCTCGCAAGGAGTGCAGTGAAACGGCCCCAGCGATCACTACTGCATTAACAAAGGTTCGTGAGGTTATCTGAAAGACGAGGGATACCCATTGTTCCTATCGCCAGAAGGCAAGCAGCCACGTAAGTCGGCAAGGTGTGTGTAGGCTATTAAAAGCTAGAACCATTAACCAAGGGAGAGTTGAAAGACCGTTGTTGCAGAAGGTGCAATGAGTCGAAGGAATCAAATACTTAGAAGTATTTAAAAGTATGTCGCAAGGAGTGCACACAAGGAGTCTTTTGAGACTTGAGCTGGTAAGAGAAATCTTAGAGGTTGGGGCACCCTTTGGAAATACCCAAAGGGAGATGAAGATTGAAAACATCCGTAGAGGTTAAGTTCTAGTGAAGGAAATTTTTTTTATTTCCTCGCGTACCGCCAAGGAGGAGATTGAACGGTTGGAATTCTCCGTGGACAATTCACGAAGTCCCGAGGACCTGTGAGGGATCTAGGAGAGTTGCGGAGAAGTTAAGTGTTGGATCAAACGAGGGCTTATTAGTTATTTGACCCTTTGGAAGGTGCCATTTCAGAATTCGAAGATTCGAAGTGGTAAGGGCTGAAGGCTAAGGTCGCTCAAGTCTCGAAAAGTCAAAAGCACCTGCGAGTGACAGTGGCAAGTAATCCATGTCGATAGAGGATCTGGAGTGAAGCATGTGTGGCGAATTTGTCGCCAGCAGAAATAAAACTCGCTGATTGCTTCGGGCTCAGAGGGTTGAGACCTGCCCTTGCATTAGGATTCACGGCTTTAAGTTTGAAAAGTCCGGAATCGAAGTCTCTAGGAAGCTAGCCTTGCCGAACACATCGGGTTCACATTTCAAAGATTCAAGACAAGAGATAGGGTTCCTTGTTCTAGGATTCCAAATCATGAAACGGATAATGACTATGGAGGAGGATCGCCGTACTCTGGTGAATCAACATTTCGGGTTTCACAGAGGCCCAAGAAACTCGACAATATGGATCGCAAAATTGCAAGACCCGAAGTCCCAAATTAGCAAAGGGCACAACGTTATTGTGGTCAAGGAGATTTGGGTTGGTGCTTGGTGTTTGTTCATGCATGCTCAATTCATAAGGACCAGTGGATACACCGTGAGTGTATGAAATATTCCCCAAGGGAAAAACAAAGAGTCAACTGACCTAAGGGAAGATTTAGGCGCGATCCTATGACTTCTAATCTGGTGGTTCTAAATCGCACGCTTTGCATCGCATTTGACTTTGTTTTGCATATTGTAGATGAGTAGTAGAGAGAAAAGAGGAAACATTTTCAGCCATGCCACCAAGAAGAAGGCTAGGAGCAGGGCCAAATGCCAATGTCCGACCCAAGAAGTTGGAAAGGGAATGTGTGAGATTAGCTGCCAGTTTGATGCCATGGAGACAACCACGAGGTGCAATACCGACACCGATATCAGCAAGGCCGACAAAGGAAAATGAAGCTAGACACTAAGGAGAAGAAGTCGCAAATAAGATGCCGCAGATGAACGCCATTCGTGGTTGTCAAGGATAGTGCCGTGGAAAAATGGAGATTCCTAATGCATGAGAGGGGGAACCCGATGTTGAAGAGCTCTGCATTGGATTAGAACTCGATAAATACTCACTCATTGGACGGGATGTCGAGGAAGATAGGAAAGTCAAACATGTTATCACCAGACTTGGTGTTGGCATGCAACACTATGGTGGGATGAACTGGCAGTCACGATACCGCAAAGGCAAGCATAAAATCAAAAGTTGGGATAGAAAGGTTGCAAAGATGAAAGCCACCATAACCAAGGATTATCAAATCAATTTATTTCGAGGATGCAAAATTTGAGACAAGAGTTGATGACAAAGTGGAAAGAATACACTGAATAATTCTACAAGATAGACATCAGAGAAGGTCATCGAGAAAACGATGATGAAAGCAGGATAGGTACATGAATGGTCTCCGGTATGACATTCAAGATGAGATGAGTACGCGATGATCGCCCTGAATGTGGAAGATGCTTATCGATGGCTCCTCGAAGTCAGAGAAGATGAGTTGAAAGCAACGTCAAAGAGGATGAGGTAGAAGTCAAGCCGTGAGGCAAAACAATTGCCTAAGACAACTCCGTAAATCTAAAGAAGAAGGGAAGAACCTCAAACTCAAAGATGAGAGGAGGAAGCTCACAGATGGCGCAAGATGTCGATAGAAATACTTTTCCTCAGACTAGAGGAAGAGGAAGAGGCTATGAGGTGAAGTGAAATGTTTCCGTGGGAAAACGGACATAAATATTAAGGAGGTCCGTACATAAAGAAATAAGGTGGTGAAACCTGCTACTGTCAAAGCAAAAGGATGGAATGTTGAGGGCAGAAGATCCAGGGTGTGAAGATCCCTTGATGGATGAGGAAAGTTCTTTTGATGCCTGAGAAGGAGGTGGAGAATCCAGCCCAAAGGAACATACTTTTTCAAACTACTTGCAAGACCAAAGATATGGCATGAAAAGTCATCATGGAGAGTGGTAGCACAAACAATCTCGCTTCTACGTAGATGGTAGAAAAGTCGAGTCGGAGACTATCGCACATCCAAGCCCATACGTAGTTTCATGGCTACAAAAGGACATCAAATGTCACTAAACAATGTTTAGTTGAAATGAAATAGAGGATATAAGGATGAAATACTCATGTGATGTCATTCCCATGGATGTTTTACAATTCATTCTCGGTAGACCATGGCAATATGACATAAACGTAATTCATGGGAGAAAGAACACATACACTCCGGAGAAGAATGGTAGGACTCACATGTTGTTGCTAATTAAGGACAAAGAAGTGAAAACATAGGTGAGCAACACCCACTTCATGAGTGGGAAAGGACTTCTCAAGGAGGTTAAGAAGAAGGAAGACACACAATTTATTGTGGTCAGAAGCCTAAAATTGTTTTGACCGCATAAGAGTGGATGATTTACCCGAGGAAATATAGATACCGGAAGAGTTCACGACATAGTAGTGGACTAATCCACTTTGTTCATTACCACTGCATCGTGAGTATGCTCTCATCACATTGATCTTATAATTTGGAGCCGCTTTTATTAAACAGCAATTGCATGAGGACGGCAGAATGAAGAAGTTAAGAGACAAGTCCAAGACTTAATGGAAAAATGATTGATTAGAGAGAGCTTGAGTCCGTCGTGTTGTTCCAACAAGTACCAACCCAAAGAAAGAAGGGAGGTCGGAGGGATGTAGACTCAAGGGAAATTAACACGATTACCATCGATATAGATTTCCATTACCAAGGATGGATGACTCTGATGGATTGCTTGAGTGGAGCAAGATTTTTCAAATATTGATTTGAAAAGCCGTATCATCAAATTCGTATGAGAGAAGGTGATGAATGGGAAGATATCATTCAAGATGAATGAAGGGTCAGATGAATGGGTTTGTTATGCCATTTGGTTTAACAAATGACCTGAATTTACTTATGAGTTTGATGAATGAAGTCCCGAAGGAGTTCATTGGGAAATTTACCATCGACATAATTGACGATATATTGATTTTCAAAGAAGATAGAAAGAAGAAGAGCACTTAAATCATTTAGCTTCAGTAATGAGGAGATTGGCAACAAGAGAAGATAATCGAGCAAACATGCTGAAGAAATCACTACTTATGAGGACATAACTCATTTATTTTGGGTTTGTTATCTCAGAAATGAATTGAAGATGGATCCGAAAAGGTAAATGCAATTGAGAATTGGCCATCATCAAGAATGTGTTTGAGGTTCGAAGCTTCCATGTTTTGGTGAGTTTCTACAGGAAATTCATCCGGCAAATTTCAAGTGGAATTAGCGCATTACGATGGACACTCTGAAGAAAAGACACAAATCTTTTCATTGAACAAAGGAAACAGAGAAAAGTTTCAACCTTCTAAAGAAAAAGATCATCGAAATAACCAATTTTGTCTTATAGATTTTAACAAAACGCTTCAAGTCAGGTGTGATGTAAGTGGATTCGCAATTGGAGCAATCTTGAGCCAAGACAATATGCCACTTTGGCATACTTTAGTGAGAAATTGAATGAAGCTAAGATTAACATCAACATATGACAAGGAATTCTGTGTAGTCATACAAGAAGTCAAGAAATGGAGACATTATTTGTTCCTAAAGAGTTTGTTTTGTACTGCGATAACTGGCGATTTACAATTCATGACTCAATAGGATAAGTTGAACCAAAACATGTTAAAATGGGTTGAATATATGCAAAATTTTACTTTTTGTGATTAAGCATATTGAACTCAAGCAAAGTTGTTGATGCTTGAGGAAATGTTTGCTTATGCGTGAATTTAGAGTCAAAACTTTGCCTTGATAACCTCAAAGAAATGTACAAGGATGACCTGTATTTTAAGGAAGCTGTGATGAGGCGCCCGAGAATCCACCTCGTGGACAAAAAGCTATGACTGAATATATGATCCGTGATGGATTATTATTTAGGCAATCAATTATGTATTCCAAAATGCTCCATGAGGGAGAACTTGTCAAAGGGAAAACACAAAGTGGAGGATTGGCTAGACATTTAAGCCATGACAAGACGTTCTCAAAGATGAATGGTGCATATTTTTGGCCGTGGATGAGGACCGATGTTAAGAAATTTGTGGATAGGTACAAAATTTGTCAACACAATTCAAAGAAAAAATGTAGAACATTGTGGCTGTATCAACCATTACCCATATACCAGAAAGGCCATGGGATCGAGTGAGCATGGATTTTATATTGGAACCGCCAAGGACACAAAGAGGCTATGATTCATCTCGTAATAAATTCCCAAAGATGACACATTTCACCATGCTAGGAAAACCGATGACTTAACCTTACATTGTGAACTTGTTTTCAAAGAGGCCTAGACTTCACGGCTTGCCAAGGAGTATAGTTTCGCATTGAGATAAAGCCTCGCGGGACATTTCCGCTGAGTACCTCTTATGGAAGAAGCTAGGGACAAGTATGTCTTTTAGCTCAACAGATCACCCTCAAACCGATGGGCAAATAGGAAGTTGTGAATAGGAGCTTGGGAGATTTACTGAGAAGCTTAGTGACTAAACACCATAGTCAATAGGATCACATTCTTCCACACAAGCCAAATTTGTTTATAATGATTCGATCAATAGAAGTATAGAGCAAAGTTCATTCTAGATTGTATATGGAATACAACCAAGAGGAATTTCCAATTGAAAGTGTAAAGGTAGCTAGAGAGGTAGTAAAGAGGGGTCTATAATAATAATAGTGTGGAGGTCATTCGAAGTGTGGCAGTGGACTAGGTCCACTATATTATTAAATAAGGCCCACCATTGTAGTTAGATATAATAAAATGGGTAATTAGATATATTAAAATGTAAGAGGACTCTTAGAAGGATCTACTTCTAGAAGATTCCTCCCTCCGTAGTGTTCTTAGTGATGATAGCACTATACAAAGGGGTTCAAGCAATGTAATGAGATATGAAGAGAAGTATTGTATCAAGCGGTAGCTCAATAGGAGGACTCTAAGAGGCAAGTGAACACGAGAGGATCCCTTCCATAATAGGATCCATTGTATGGTGTTGTCCCACCACCAAGGGTTTCTATAACAAAGTTGTGGTTTTCTATATGGTTCCATAGATCTTGTGTGGTGATTATATTCATATATCTTGGATATATTGTGATTTTGCATTCATGTCTTTGGTTCCCAACAAGTGGCACGATCACTCCTCTTAAAGGCACATTGTGGGCAAAATATTTCTTTTTATTTTTGCAGATTTTTTTGGAGCAGTAAAAAAAAGAGGACTGTGACATTCTCGAAGTTTTTGGTATTTATGCAAAATTTGCAAAAATGGTTGTATATCTGAGTTCCTTCAGAAAAACACCCAATTTGAAACAACGCCTCAAACGGAGTCCGGGAAGTCAAGATACATTGAAGTTTTAAAATCAAGAAAATTGTGGATTTTTCCAAGGATCTACGTAGATTTTTTATATATGTAGCATATTTGGAGGCCAAATTTGCCCATATAAATTACAGATCTGAGTCTTCCTCAATAATTTCAATTCCACCTTCAAAAAAATCAGCCAAAATAGAAATGTAAAGTGAAGTTACATCATTTTAACTCAACAATTTTTTAGGTTTTCCAAAAACCCGCGATTTTTGGTTTGTAACTTATTGGGTCTATTTTGTTTTTTTTTCATGATGGTTGAGGGACCAAAGAGTTCATAGGGTTCTCAAATGATATTTCTTCTCAAAACCTGAAAGAAATTTTGAATCATCTCAAAGCCCAATTGTTTCACATTGGATGACAGATTGATGCATTTGTACATGGCCTCACACATGGCCTCACATATACCCTCACATATGGCCTCAATGATAGTCTTTGTAGTATTCAAGATTCATTGAATAACATGAAGGAGAGAGATTTCTTATGGAGGCCTCGTGGATGAATGTCATAATCAAGAAATATATGCTTGGTATGATTTTGAGGCTCTGGCTAGATGATTGGTATATGGATAGTTGTCATTTCCTGGATGACAACCACTTTCATATTTTATTTATGAATTTAATCCACCTTCTGTGGAGAGCATCAATGTGAAAAATCGAGAGCTAATGATTATTACTAGTGTCCATCCCGCATATTCTACAATGGTATTATTCCTCCAGATTCTGCCACGCACTTTTCCACCATGTGGATGGATATTCTTATTTGGATCCACATGACAAGTGCAAGGCCTTTATTTGGAGCATCATCATTTTGAGTTGGTTATTGGTTCCAAAATCTTCCACTGGGATTTCACATGAGCACTTGGAAATGAGACCTGGATTACAAGCAGTGGTTGGACTACACTGGCATGGTGGTTTCCTTTCTACATGGGACCTTGGTTCTCCGATCTTCTTAAACATTATGGTCCACAACTATCCATAGGACCCTGCTATATTAGACATCAAGCGCTGAGGGACAACGCCTACAAGGGGATGGAAATGTAAGGTAGCTAGAGAGGTAGTGGGGGGTAAGCAGGGCTCATAGCAGGATAATAGTGGAGGTCACACCCAATGTAAGGTGGATTAGGTCCACTATATTATTAAATAAGGCTCCACTATTATGTAGTTAGATATAATAAATGGGTAATTAGATATAATAAATGTAAGATGACTCTTAGGAGTTGTCTCCACTTCTGTAGATTCTCCTCTAGAGGCGTTCTTAGGTGATGGTAGTACCATATAAAGGGGTTCAAGCAATGTAATGATATATGAAGAGAAGTATTGTATTTGGAGTGATAGCTCAATAGGAGGATGCCCTCCCAAGAGGAAATGAAATCACGAGAGGATCCCTTCCATAATAGGGATCCATTGTATGGTGCTTCCTACCTCAAGGGTTTCATAATAAAGTTGTGGTTTTCATATGGTTTCATATAGATCTTGTGTGGTGATTGTATTCATATCTTTGGATCTATTGTGATATTTCTTTTTATTCGTGTCTTTGGTTCTTAACAATATGCTCCTCCCACTGGAAAATGAACTAATGCTGATAATTGGGAGAAATCCACCTGGTCAAATGCCAATGATGAAAACACCTACCAGTGAAAGAGACCCATTATCAAGGATAATGGGATCTAATATATAATCACAAGACACCAATTTCAAAAATGAATTGAAGTCAAACATTGATGAAGATCACTCAATCAGATCCCAATGATGCCCATTCCCATTGGATGCGAGGCGACTACAAATGCAACTAATAACCATCAAATCACTTTGACTTCTATACCAATCCTAAAATAACGAGTTAGAGCCAATGGGGAATGATTTTATAGTATAAAGGAAATGATGAAAACCCTTTCACCAACATGAAGAAAAACATAAAGTGTCACCATATGATGCCATGTCCCTACAATCGGATGAGGAAATGACCAACACATGTCAAATCAAGCTTGAATTGATGAAGATAATGAAGAGACAAGAAAACTAGATGAATCGAGATTCCTCCTATTGTCTTTTAAACACTACACATGCCCACTAGAATTCAACCAAGGTAGTGCAATGAAGGGAATGATGCCCTCAACTAGGATTGACCTAGATCAACTCTTAGGAATGAACATATGGAAAATGATACTAGATTCAAGAATTTGACTTAAGACAACATAATTTGGAAGAAAGGAAGGAAAAAATGAAAATAATGGCCCTATAACTACTCATGCATGTGCATAAAAACTCATTATGCTAAAAAATCCAAGGGAATTGACTAAAAAACTAAATTAAAGTGGAAATAAAGGACAAGAAAACAATCTAAAATAAGGAAAACAACAAGATGAAATTTAAGGACAACAAAGGAAAATGAGAAAAATTGACTCCACCTACCCTACTCTAACTTGACAAAAAATCATCAAGAATCAAGTATAATCAGATATCTAGTGCAACCACTTAATCATCGTATCAAGGACAACCCTGCTTTTGTGTTTGACGATGAATAAAAATAGGAATATTGTGAGATAGCCTCAACAGTAAGATGATACTTCCATCACTATTCTTTGGAGAACGAGGGAGAAATCTCATATTTTACTCCATCGAAGATCAATGTTGTAATTAGATAGCCTCTTTGTGAATTTGTGCCTCCTTTGAGAACCAATGCCATCCAACAATGAATTGGATCATGTCTCTATGTACTCCCAACATAATTGATAGGATCATCATACTCCAAACTAACAAATAGATTGGATATTTGTACTATCTATATTCGACTGTTGTCACTATAAAGTGGGATCACATCTTCTCTATTGTTGTACAATTCTTCTGTGACATGTTGTTTCTTTCTTATCTGAAATATCTTCCTCATGAGTCACTTTATCAATGGAATCAACAAGATGAGGAACATATTCACTAGGCTCTGACTTAGGACTCTAATCAACCTCTTCATCAATAATCTAGTTAAAATGCCCCCCAATAATCCCTAATTTTTACCTGAAAAATATGTAATTAATCAATACCATCTCTAGGTAATGTCCTATAGAAAAAATGTGCATCACTCTATAGGGAGAATATAATTTTTTATCAACACATCTTCATGTAGTATACTGAATTGTAAAACTATCAAAATCTCTAAGGTGTTGCTTAGCTAACACACTTGTATAACCAAAAAACCATGGAAGATTCTCACACCATGAGCTTCTACTAGGGAGTGGATTAAGATGCCCATGTATTTGAGCAAATTCAAGTGGAGGATTTGACCTTCAACAATATGTCATTATTTTGGGTGACCATATTCCTAAAAAAGGAGTTTCCTAGTAAGGTCTCATAATCAATAACTGCAAACTCACCTCAACAAAATAATTGGTAATTGGTGTTTTCCACCATTGGAGTTTCCAAGTGAGATTTTAGAATAAAATAAGAATAATGAAAAATCACCACTATCATTGTGAATAATCAAATATTTGATGAATTCCATGACAATGACACCAATTTGTTATCACATAATTATGTGTCAATGTGTTGAACCCATACACAATAGATCTAGCCAGAAAATACCACACACATTTCCAGAGAGAAATTGAGAAAGAAGAAACAAGAGAGAAAGCTGAAGAATTCTCATTAATTGTGTATCTCCACACTCAAAGAGTTAATAATTTACAATAGATACATGCTATATGAGTAACTAATGCACATAGCAGTGATCCAAAGAGATCTAGACACTCACTGAAAAAAAAACCAAAGTAATCTACCACATAGTCCTATTTAAATGATCCATGCAATCATTAATTAACCGAGTCACACTTGTGGAAGTGAGAAAAATACATGCAACTATTGGTGATAAACCAAGGTTTCCATGCATGAGTGACTTCCACTAGTCTAACTGAGTGTAATTGAGTGTAATTGACACTAAACTGAACATGAACGTCTTATTTTGTAGGGTAATATTCTCATCTAAGGAATCGCTCTCAACATTGGACTATCAAGCTTTAGGAAAATAATTCTAGGTGAGGGTGTAATATCTCCAACACCTCCCCTAAAAACTACTAGGGTGTAAATGAAGAATGGGTCCCGGACAACAAAGGCCATGTTAGGTATCCATTGTACAATGCATATAAGAATGAGACACCCAACCCCCAAAAAAAAAGAGGGAAAACCTCATGGGAACCCCTCCCCTCAAATTACAATGCATAAAAAAAATATGAGAAGGAACAAAAAATAGTTGTTAAGAAACCATGTCCTTCACTCCAAGAAGACCTCACAACTATGCAAGTTTGTGCTCTTTGAAGATTTTTTTCAAGATGTAGATGTCTGCATGGATCTGATGAAGTAGATTCACCATTGAGATGTCCACACATATTGATGCATGAGCATTGCCAGCAAAGCAAGCGTTAGTGGAGGACAACTGGATATACACCAGCGTGCATTTTGAATAAATTCAAAATTCAAAAGATGAACAATTAATGTAATAGCTAGAAGGATGTAATTGTTTTTAATGTTTTGGGGATTGTAATAGAGATCTTGAGCGTTGATCTCATGTGTCAGTTGTAGGCATTTATTTTAATGAATGTAAAGTAGTTGTAGTATTTAATTCGATAAGATAGCTTAAGGTTGTAGGGGGGAAACTGAAGAAGACTCCCTCGTATGTATTGTATTATTCTCATTTTTATGGTAGTAGAGCAAGAGAGCATAGGAGAGCAGAGAAGAACATATATTGTAGAAGTTGTATGAGCAGATAATTGTTGTTATTGAACCCATGTATAGAAGCACTTGAATTAATGTAAGAATTATTTAAAACCAATTTCATGGTGTACATTGGTTATTGTTTGCATCTATTGAATGATATGTTTACAAGTTGCTTATATTCTCTGTTATGCATTTATTTAAATGTTGTGTGTGTGTATGTGATTTCATGTTGAATGTATGAAGTCCGTGAGAGGAAGAGGATAAGTTTCAATTGTTTATCTTACTAAGAATTCCTGCAAGGAGTGCAGTGAAAGTCCGCAAGGAGTGCGTTGACAGGTTTCTGAGGTTTAGCCCAGAAAAATCAGGAGAGACACTGTTGGTCTTATATCTGTGGAGTGAGAGTATAGAATAGAGCTGTGCAAGGTGTGTGCAGGCCAAGTTGAGTCTTAAAATTTTCCAATCAAAGGGAGTGGTTGAAAAACTTTTTTCGCAAGGAGTGCGCAGAGTTGGATTTGTCAAATAACCAGAGGTTATCGTGAAGTCCGCAAGGAGTGCGAGCAGGTTTCCTCAGAATCCCAGAGTTTGCAGCAAGAATCAAACTTAGGAAGGATAGAAACCTTGAAGAGTTTGAAAGGAGGACGAGGGATGAAGTCACCTCGCGGAAATCAAGCTCAGAAGGGCAGACACCAAGTTATTTGGCAAGGAACGATCGAGAGTCTAAACAGACGATGAAAATTCCCATAGGGAGAAGCATCGATTTCTGTGGATTGTTGGATCCCATAGACCTACGAGAAGGATAAGGGCGAGAAACCTTCAACACCCAAAAGATCAGGAGAGATAGCGGCCGTCGATTGGAGGGAAGATTGAGCCATTGATATCTTTCATGGAAAAGAGACTTCGAGAACTCAGAAATCGAGAGTTGGGGAGACAGAGGAAACCCACCTTTCAAAACCCCGATACGTGAACCGCCAATCCATGGGAGAAGATATAATCCATCAAATTTGAAGGATTGTGAGCCATTTATTTGGCACTCGTGAATTTCAAAAAGTCAGGAGTCAGGAGAGTGGAGGAAAATGTTACCCGGATGTCGCGAGTTCAGGCTTCGAGAAAAGGGAGAAGAGAT
The DNA here is from genome assembly GCA_010110895.2 of Picea sitchensis. NCBI lineage: Eukaryota > Viridiplantae > Streptophyta > Pinopsida > Pinales > Pinaceae > Picea > Picea sitchensis. The sequence continues at coordinate 74,824 of SNQJ01S0082509.1, forward strand.
GCATCATGGATTCGCGAGTCGTGAAGTCCCGTAGTGCTCAAAAGTTGGGCCCTAGCCCACAGTGTGAGGTCCCATCGATGGAGATATAGGGAAGGTGCTTATGCTTGTGAATCCCTAACTCGGGGTTAAGGAGTTTGAAGATTGAGTGAGTCAATATTGGCTCACAACAGAATACGCGAAGTTGCGAAATTAGAAATGCCTTTTTGGGTTAAGTTTGGGGTCACGTGGAGTGGAGGCTCACACCTAGTGATTATTTGCGTGGGCAGAGTATATGAAAGGACTTGTGGCCTTTAAGTGTTGAAGGTTCCAATAGGGATCAAGGATCCATTTCAGCTTGGGGAATTTGAAGATCCAAAGACCGGGAGGTTAGCAGACCCTGCTGTGGTGGGGTCCCGCGTCATGTGGTATCAGAGCTTACAATCATTGTTTTTTGTAGGAAGGAGAGGACATAAAGAAAGATATGATTTGAATTATGAGTGGAAATATTGAAACAATGCTACCAAGAAGACGTCCAAAAAGACTGATGCCCGATCCAGCCGTGGAAAGGGAGATGAGCGAAATTCGTGCTCGGTTATATGCTATGGAGACAACACAGATATGAACGCCTAATACTGGGGATATCAGTGAAGCTGAAAGTGAGAATGAAGAAGGAGTTGAAGAAGATGTAGCCAAATATGCTACAAAGGAACGCCTATTTAAAGTTGTTGCAAGAATGGGTGCCAGAGCAAAGATGGACATCTTGATGTATGAAGGCAACTTGGACTTTGGGGAGCTGCTAGATTGGTTTAGAGCTCTGGATAAATATTTTGATTATGAAGATATCGAAGAAGACAAGAAAGTAAAGCATATTGTCACCAGACTGAAAGGACATGCAACACTGTGGTGGGATGAATTGCAGGCTGACAGGCATTGAAAAGGAAAACAAAGAATCAAAAGATGGGACAGAATGGTCGTGAAGATGAAATCCTAATTCATACCCAGAGATTACCAAATCAATCTGTTTCGAAGAATGCATAATTTGAGACAAAAAGGGATGACAATGAAGGAATACACTGAGGAGTTTTACAGGATAAACATCAGAGTTGGTCATCGTGAGGGTGATGATGAAAAGGTCACCATATATATGAATGGCCTAAGATATGAGATTCAGGATGAGATGAGCATGGTGACAATCAGAAATTTGGAGGATGCTTATCAGGTTGCTTTGAAGGCAGAAGAGAAATTGGCCCGAAAGCAAGGTCAAAGGGGTAGAGGTAGAATTCAGAGCAAATGCAAAGAAGTTGCCCAAGACAGAGTGCAGAAGCCTAAAGATGAAGAAAAAAATCCTCATAATCACCCAAAAAGGGGAGGAAGTTCACAAGGGAGACAATATGCCGATAGGAACACTTTTCCTCGAGAAAGAGCAAGAGGAAGACGCAGAGGAGGTGAAGTGAAGTGTTTCGTTTGTGGACAGACCAGACACAAGTCTTGGGAACATCCTGATAGAAAAAGAGATGGAGGAGGTGAAGCTCACATTTCATAAGTGAAAAGATGAAATGTTGAGGCAGAAGATGCAGAAGGTGGGAGATCCTTGATGATGAGGAAAATTCTCTTGAAGCCAGAGAAGGAAGCTATGGAGAATCCAGTTTAGACGAATAGTTTGTTTAGGATTGCCTGCAAGACCAAGGATAGGGTATGTAAGGTGATAGTGGACATTGGAAGCATGGATAACCTAGTATCCATAGAGATGGTGGAAAAGCTGGAATTGGAGACAGTTGCACATTCGAGCCCATACTAAGTTTCATGGTTGCAAAAGGGACATCAAGTAACAGTCACTAAACAATGTTTAGTTGAATTTAAGATAGGGGGTTATAGAGATGAGATATTATGTGATGTTATTCCCATGGATGTCTGTCATCTTTTGTTGGGGAGGCCGTGGAAATATGACATAAATGTTATTCATGATGAAAGAAAGAAAACATATACCTTGGAGAAGAATGGTAGGATGCATATATTGTTGCCAATTGAAGATAAGAAGGTGAAAGCAGAAGCAAGCAATACTATACTTCTCATGAGTCAGAAGGAACTTCTTGATGAAGTCAAGAAAGATGAAGAAATGCAGTTTGTTGTGGATAGAAAACCTACAACCATCTTGACCAGTACCTCAATAGATGATCCACCCGAGGAAATTCAGGAACTGTTGGAGAATTTCGCTGACATAGTGGTGGACGGTTTTCCTTGTTCGTTGCCACCCATCAGAAGTATAAGCCATCACATTGACCTTATACCTGGAGCGAGTTTTCCAAACAAAGCAGCGTACAGATTGACGTCGCAGGATAATGAAGAAGTCAGGAAGTAAGTCCATGATTTTATGGACAAAGGGTTGATTAGAGAAATCTTGAGTCCATGCATTGTACCAACAATGTTAAGTCCGAAGAAGGATGGTGGATGGAGAATGTGTAAAGACTTGAGGACTATAAATAAAATCACCATCAAGTATAGATTTCCTTTACCCGGGATGGATGACTTGATGGATTACTTGAGCGGAGAATTTTTTTTTTTTAAATTGTTTTGAAAAGAGGATACCATCAGATTAGAATGAGGGAAGGTGATGAATGGAAGACAACATTCAAGACGAATCAAGGGCTGTATGAATGGCTTGCTATGTCGTTTGGCTTGACAAATGCGCCAAGTAATTTCATGAGATTGATGAACGAAGTCTTGAAATATTTCATTGGGAAGTTTGTAATTGTGTATCTTGATGATATACCGATCTTCTGTAAGACTAAAGAAGAAAATTTAAGACATTTAACTCTAGTGATGAGAAGGTTGCAGCAAGCGAAGTTGCTGATAAATCTGAAGAAGTCATCTTTCATGAAACCAAAACTCATTTATTTGGGTTTTGTGATCTCTTTGAATGAATTGAAGAAGGATCCTGAGAAGGTAAGAGAGATCAAAGAATGGCCATCACCAAGGAATATATTTGAAGTCAGAAGATTCCATGGACTAGCCAACTTTTACAGGAAGTTCATCATAAATTGTAGTGGGATTTGTGCACCAATGATGGACACAATAAAAAAAAACATAAATATTTTCATTGGACAAAGGAAGCAGAGAAAAGTTTCAAGTTGTTGAAGGAGAAGATAACTGGACAACCAGTTCTAGTTCTACCATATTTCAGTAAGACATTTCAAGTAAGATGTGACACAAGTGGATTCGCGATTGGAGCACTCTTGAGTCAAGACAATAGACCAGTTGCATACTTCAGTGAGAAGCTGAACGATGCCAAGATGAAATATTCCACATATGATAACGAGTTTTATGAAGTCCTACAGGCGTTGAAGAAATGGAGGCACTACCTGGTTACAAAAGAGTTTGTTTTGTATAGCGACAATCAATCCTTACAGTTTATAACCAGACAAGAGAAACTGAATCAGAAACATGCAAAATGGATTGAATTTATGAAGAAATTTACTTTTGTTATAAAGCACATTTTTGGAAATGCTAACAAGGTTGTAGATGCATTGAGTAGGAAATGTCTGATTCTGCAAGAGTTTCGAGTGAAGACCTTAGTTTTTGATAGCCTTAAGGACATGTACATAGATGATTTAGATTTCAAGGATGTTTATGAAGCATGCAAGAATCTTGTTCTGAGAGATAGAAGCCAATGAATTGAATACTTGATTCAGGATGGACTATTGTTCAAAGGAAATCAATTGTGTACCCCGAAGAGTTCTATGAGAGAAAACCTTTTAAAGGAAAAACATAGTGGGGGATTGGCTAGACATTTCGGCCATGATAAAACATTCGTGCAACTGAACAATTTGTATTATTGGCCAAGAATGCGGATGGATGTCAAAAAACTTGTCAACAAATGTAGGATTTTCCATCACGCAAAGGGGAAAATAAAAAATACAGGGTTGTATCAACCATTGCCAATACCATAGAGGTCATGGGACACGGTAAGCATGGATTTTGAATTGGGACTACCGAGGACACAGAGAGGTTGTGATTCCATATTTGTGGTAGTCGACAGATTCTCAAAAATGACACATTTCATCCTGTGTCAGAAAACCAGTGATGCAACACACATTGCAAATATGTTTGTCAAAGAAGTTGTTCGACTTCATGGTTTACCCAAGAATGTTGTTTCAGACAGAGATACCAAATTTGTTGGTCATTTTTGGAGGACATTATGGAAGAAGTTGTGGATGAATTTATCTTTTAGCTCAACATATCACCCTCAGACAGATAGACAGACTGAGGTAGTAAATTGAAGTTTGGGGGACTTATTGAGGAGTTTAGTAACTGAGCATCACAGTCAGTGGGATCAGATTGTGTTGCAAGAGGAATTTTCATATAATGACTCACCTAATAGGAGCACAAGAAAGAGCCCATTTCAGATAATGTATAGAATGTAGCCAAGAGGAGTATCTGAGTTGAGATACTTGAAGCATAATGAGTTCAGGAGTGTTGGAGAAGAAGATTTTGCAGCAGAGATGCAAGAGCTCCATAGTAAAATCAGAGAGCGGTTGCAGAATTCTAGCCAGGAATACAAGCACATAGCATATTAGCACAGGAGAGAGATTTAATTTCAAGTGGGAGATTTAGTTTTAGCACACCTCAGAAAAGAAAGGTTCCCAAGGGGAACATATAATAAACTGAAGATGAAGAAGATAGGGCCGTGTAAGATTTTACAAAAATTTGAGGAAAATGCTTATGAGATAGAATTTCCAGATGGTGTGGGAATATTGCCCATATTCAACGTAGTAGATATGTATCCTTATAGAGAAGAAGAGGCAAGAGGAGCAAAGAATCAAGAGGAGATTCAATGGGTCAAATAGATGCCTATAGTTGAAAATCCACAGATGAAAAATATCATTGATCAGAGAGTTAGCAAGAAGACCTGGAGGAAGATATATTTTGAATACTTGGTAAGGTAAAGTGGAAGGGACACCCGATTGAAGATGCTAGTTGGGAAAGTGAAGAAGATATCTAGAAACATGGACAGACAGTGCAAGAGCTCATAGATAAGAGTCCATGGATTTTTTAGCCAGAGGAGTATGATGCAGGAGCATCGCCAGCAAAGCAAGCGCAAGTGAACAATTGGATATACACCAGCGTGCATTTTGAAGAAATTCGAAATTCAAAAGACGAACCATTAATGTAATAGCTCGAAGGATGTATTTGCTTTTAATGTTTTGGGGATTATAATACAGATCTTGAGCATTGCTCTCATCTGTCGGTTGTAGGCATTTATTGTAATGAATGTAAAGTAGTTGTAGTCTTTAATTCGATAAGATAGTTTAAGGTTGTAGGGGGGAAACTCAAGAAGACTCCCTCGTATGTATTGTATTATTCTCATTGTTATGGTAGTAGAGCAAGAGAGCATAGGAGAGCGGAGAAGAACATAGATTGTAGAAGTTGTATGAGCACATAACTGTTTCTATTGAACCCATGTACATAAGCACTTGAATTAAGGTAAGAATGCTTTAAAACCAATTTCATGGTGTACATTGGTTACTGTTTGCATCTATTGAATGGTATGTTTACAAGTTTCTTATATTCTCTGTTATGCATTTATTCCAATGTTGTGTGTGTGTATGTGATTTGATGTTGCATGTATGAAGTCTGTTAGAGGAAGAGTATAAGTTTCAATTGTTTCTCTTCCTGAGATTTCCTGCAAGGAGTGCAGTGAAATTCCACAAAGAGTGCGTTGACAGGTTTCTAAGGTTTAGCCCAGAAAACTCAGGATAGATACTGTTGGTCTTATATATGTGGAGTGTGAGTATAGCACAGAGTTGTGCAAGGTGTGCACAAGCCAGGTTGAGTCTTAAAATTTTCCAACCCAAGTGAGTGGTTGAAAAATTTATGTCACAAGGAGTGCACAAAGTTGGAGTTGTCAGATTGTTGGGTATGTGTTATATCATTTGCATGTGTGTGTGTGTGGGCACGCCAGATATGACAACTGCATCTGACGATCCCTCGTAGTAGTGTTTTGTTTGTTCCGTGTGCGTGGGCGCTTTCCTAGGGGGGTCCCAGGGGGGGTAGGTATGCCCCCCCTGGTTACGCACAGCGTTCGGGGCAACGCCCCAAAATATTTTTTTGGGTGTTTTTTTCTATTTTTAGCGGATTTTGCTATTTTTAGTGGTTTACTAAAAATGATCCTGGTTTTAGGGATTAGGGTTTTGGTATATATGGAATACCTAAAAACATTGTATATATTGTATAGTGAATGGTGAAATTCGATATAATGAATATAAGAAAGGTTTTCCCGGTTGAGGGTTTCCGGTATAAATCTCTGTGTACTATGTGAATGAGCCATTAATTAAATTATGTTTTGCTTAAGAATCTATATGCATTTCTCTACTTCACAGGTTTAAAACTTGCACAGATAATCAGAGGTTATCGTGAAGGCCTCAAGGAGTGTGAGAAATATTCCTTAGAATCCTAGAGTTTGCAGTAAGAATCAAACTCAGGAAGGATAAAGACCTCGAAGAGTTCGAAAGGAGGACGAGGGATGAAGTCACCTCGTAGAAATCAAGCTCAGAAGGGCAGACGCCAAGTTATTTGGTAAGGAATGATCGAGAGTCTAAACGGACGGTGAAAATTTTCGGAGGGAGAAGTGTCGATTTCCGCAGATCGTTGGAGCCTGTAGACCTACGAGAAGGTTAAGGGCGAGAAACACTCAACACCAAAAATCTCAAGAGAGATAGTGGTTGTCGATTGGAGGGAATATTGAGCCGTTGATCTCTTTCATGGAAAAGAGACTTCGGGAACTCAGGAATCAGGAGTTCGGGAGACGGAGGAAACCCACCTTTTAAAGCCCTGATACGCAAACTGCCGATTCACGGGAGAATATCTAAGCTGTCAGATTTGAAGGAGTGTGAAATGTTGATTTGGAACTCGTGAATTTCGGGAAGTCAGGAGTCGGGAGAGTGGAGGAAAATGCTACCCGGAAGTCGTGAGTTCAGACTTCGAGAAAAGGGAGAAGAGATGCATCATGGATTCATGAGTCACGAAGTCTCGTAGTGCTCGGAAGTTGGGCCCTAGGCCACATCGTGAGGTCCCATCGATGGAGGTATAGGGAAGGTGCAGACGCTTGTTAATCCCTAACTCGGGGTTCGGGAGTTCAGAGATTGAGCGAGTCAAGATTGGCTCACAACAGAATACGTGAAGTCGTGAAATTAGAAATGCATTTTTGGGTTAAGTTTGTGGTCACGTCAGTGGTCACGTGGAGTGGAGGCTCGCGCCTAGTTCTTCTTTGCACAGGTGGAGTATATGAAAGGACCCGTGACCTTTAAGTGTTGAAAGTTCCAGCAGGGACCAAGGAGCCATTTCGGTTAGGGGAATTCGAAGATCCAAAGACTGGGAGGTTAGCAGACCCTGCTAAGGTGGGGTCCTATGACACATATCCGCTTTCTCTTCTTGTAATGAAGAAGATCCAAATAAATTTTGAATGAAATTTTGAAAACCGTGTGGCCGTTTCCAGAAAAATGTTGAATTTTTGTTGATTTAAAAATGATCATAACTTCACTTCCCGAACTCCGTTTCGGATGATTTTTTTTTTGAAATTGGATATTTTCCTGAGAGGAATTCAAATATCCAATTTTTTTCTTCAAATTTTTCTCATAAAATATCAGAATTGAGTCTAATGTGCGCGGCTCCCTTTTTGTCTCCTAAGATTCATGCATGGTTCATGCAAAAGTGTCTCCATGTGGTTCCTGAGATGCATGCCATATATATTCCACATTAAATTCAGAAAACAAATATGAAATGGAGTATACATCATATTTAATTAATGGAATACAAATTTGTGCAATTTTTTTTGTAGAAGACTCTTCATAATAAGAGGCTTGATCTTCTGATGGCTTCTCTTCTGGCTCTATCTGTTCAACCTCTTGCACGAAATCTTGACAATATTATTTATTCCCGAATAGAACCTCCAATTTGGTACATAATTAATTTGGAGTTGATTCTTGTGAGTCATCATATACTTGGTGGAGAATTTATGGATAAATGGACAAGAAGATAAATCCTATGGCCATATCTTGTCTATTGAGAAAGTCATTTTTTTCATCAACGAAATCGTGCTCTACTTCAATTGGCATGGTTATTTGGTATAAGCCTATACTTCTGAGAAGTATAATCTTTGGTTTCCACTCCAAATAGTTATGAGGTGTGAGAAGTATTATCGGTGAGTAAAACATATATTCCATCTTTGATGCGTTCTTCAATTTTCAGTACCTGCAAAAGTAATTTGGTGTAGATTTTTCTTAGCAGTATGTTGGCTCTGATACCATGTAAATGTGTTGAACCTGCACATAATAGATCTAGCTAGAAAATACCACACACATTTGCAGAAAGAAATTGAGAAACAATAAGCAAGAGAGAAAGAATGGAAGAATTCTCATTAATTGTATTCCACACTCAAAGAGTGAATAATTTACAATAGATATAGGCTATATGAGTAACTAATGTGCCATAGTAGTGATATAGAGAGATATAGACACTCACTGACAGACACTAGAGTGAACTTCCACCTAGTCCTAGTTAACTGATCCATGCAATCATCAGTTAACTGAGACACATGTGTGGAAGTCAGAGAGACACATGCAACTACTAGTGATAAAACCAAGGTTGCCATGCATGAGTGACTTCCACTAGTCTAACCGAGTGTAATTGACTCTAAACTAAAGAGGAACGCCCTATTTTGTAGGGGAATATTCTCTAGAGAGAATATTCTCATTTAATGAATCATTCTCAGCATTGGACTATCAAACTTAG
>SNQJ01S0082510.1:0-10464 GCA_010110895.2 Picea sitchensis
ACCTAAAGTGAAGGGGAAAGGTATTGAGGTGACAGTGGTGAATTTCCCAAGTGTGTTTACCTCCTTAGCACCACAATTGGAGCTATTACAAGGGTGTTAATTTGGGCGGTAACATGGTCCATTTTCATTATTAGTGGGTCCCCTCATATTTTTTAATGGTATTCATCAATGAACGATAATTATACGTTTTCTAACATGATCGACATCAACTCAGTTATTTTCATGATGTATATTTGTACCATCAAGGGGGTTTAGTTGAAGACCTTGTGTTTAGGGGAATTCTCCATTTATTCTACTCGTCCCAAGCTACATTGGCTTGTATCACTACAGTGTGAGTACTTTGAAGACCACAATGCACTCTCATTTATGCTATATTTCTTCCTGATGTATACTATGACATAGATCCACATTTTATTTTCTTATGGTTATGATATTGTATATGACTTGAATCCACCGTGTATTTTTTCGTGGCCATGGTCTTGCATATCATTTCATGGATTTGTGGTGTATTGTGTTGGAGGCCATGTTTTTTAATACATCTGAACATGGGTATGCCTACCTCCAAGGTGATTTATATATACGATTGGTTGATGTCTATTTGCAAGTACTTCCTGGTCCCTTGATCTACAAGCTCCTTCCTTATGCCATAATGGATTCCATGTATTTTAGTAATGTATTTTGGCCATCAGTTCCTCTTCTAAACTCGAGGTTCGGGGGAATTTTTTACACTTGTATTTGTCACCCTAGGCCTTGAAGAAAATCTAATGATGTTATTATGTTGAAATCATGAGTCGTACTTAAGTAATTGCTTCAAAAATACCATATTAAAATCCTAGCTGTATTTTTCCTAGGGAGAAAAGTGGCTAGCCGCATGTTGCTCATACACAACTCATAGTTGGTCGCTAGTTGTCAATACAAAACCCACTGCCACCCACTCAATATTCTATATTTGGAGATTTCCAAGGAGATCAATAAGAGATGGGTTGGTCATGATGCACTATTGAGCATGGAACTTATGCATGGGCTTTTTTCACCTAGTTCACATGCCTTGAACCTATCTCTAAGCTTCTCTGTATTCCTATAAAGATATGCTTGATTGAGGGAACAATCACCTAATAGCATACCTTAGAATTGAGTATCAAGAGTTGTCATGCTGGTGGAGCGAAATTGAAGAGTCCTTTGTCATCTCATTGTTATAAAGTTGGGTGTTGTGCATCAACACAAGTGGAGATCGAAATCCTAGGTGAGAGAGAGTCAATTATCCTCTTGTCACAATATGATGAGTATATTCACATATTCTAACAAAGCAAGGGTTTCTAAGGGAGAGATCAAAGAACTCGAAGCAAGGAGTGTAGCAAGCAACTCAAGGTAATCTATACTTGTTGTAACACATTTTATCAATAAGCATCTATGTTCTTTTCCCCCTCCAAACATGTTTTAAATCATTGATGTGATGTTATTGGTTTATGTTTAGTAGATCTAATATTAGTTGAGGTAATGGATGAGATCTCTTTGCATGCAATTACTTTTATATGCCAAAATGTTTGAAAAAGCTCTATTGCTTGTCTTGTGTGTATCTAGTAGGTATAAGAGGTTGCATAGGAACTAGATCTGAGGAGCTTCTTCATAAGGATACAATTGGACAACCATAGGGAAAAGGTAAGCTATCATATTTCTCATCTCTCTTAGCATAGTTTGTGTGTATGTATTAGAACTAGGTGGAATCCATAGTAGTCTATCATATTGTCTATCTCCGACTGTAATAAGGTCAATGAGAGGGCTTGTCTATCCATAGATGATTTTCTCTACGACAAGAACCAACCTGTAGAAATTTCAAGATACATATAGTAATGGGGGGTTAGTGTTTTCACTGGCATTCCTTTAATACTTAGAGTTGGCATTTGAAATTTTTATATGATGTAGAGGAAGAATTCCTCTACCTTCCTTTTGAATTTCTAAAACAATATGGAGTTTAATTGGTGTGCCTAATCCAAACAAAAGCATGACAAAAAACCTAGATTGTAGTGGACAACATGTTCATTTTTTCAAATCATATTTGACTATTCAATCCTCAAAGAAAGGGTTTCATTTATAATTTTAAAAGGTGATTATTAAATATGTATTTGTTAAGAAAATGTTTCAATTACCTCAAGAAATAAAATGAATTTGAAACCAAATAATGATCTCCTCATAGTTTAAATATTTGAGAATTTGATGTAACGAGGGATTTTTTATCTCCATTGATTTGGTCTTTTGTAGTTGTTGGTGGTGTTATGTGATCCATATACTTTTTCATAGGCTATATGAATGTAATAGGGCCCAAAATCATTGGCTATTGGTTTCAATAAAGAACGTAGAATTGTGGTTGTGCATTTATGTTATTTGAATTTTAATTACAGTTATTGTATGAATGTGTATTTCCAATGTGTATCTTTGATTTGTAGGCCCCTAGATATTGCATCAAATTCTATTTATTTACTTAAAAAATCATGTCGGTAAATGTGTTTGGCTTACAAGATGAAAGTTGTAAGTTTAAATCCCAATTGCAAAGTGTTTTGGATGGAAATTTTTTTGAAATGAGATAAATTATGGTCATGTAGTGATTGGACACTAAACACAAAAGGTATCGATCAAAATTATTTTATCATTAAAATGGATATGGTTGATAACGCTCCTTATATACAACATACTAGATAGTGATATTGCTAATGACATGTTTGGTACTTTTGAAAATGAGTAACACTAAGGTAATTAAAACAAAGTCTTGTTAAAGAAAAAAAGACTACAAAAAGGTGTAATTGGTAGATTTATGTACATCGGTAGATTTATGCACTATTAAAGTAAAAATAAAATAAGATATCAACTTATAAGTCCCAATTTATGTTGATAGTCATAATACAAAATTTAATTTTGATGATTATAATTATAGTGTTGTAGATGTAAATTATAATTTTTAAGATTTTAAACATGAAATTACAAAGATAAGTTTAATGGTGTTATGCAAATTTTAATTTTTCAAATTTTAAGCATGAAATTACAAAGATAAATTTAATAGTGTTATGCAAATTCTAATTTTTAAAATTTTAAGCTTGAAATTTTAAAGATAAGTTTAAAATTGGTTAAGCAACCTCCCATGATTATGACTATGCAAGTGGAAGAACAACCTTTTATGATTGTGACTATGCAAGTGGAAAAATAATCTCTCAACGAACAACCTTCCATGATGTGAGGCCAGTGGAAAAACAACCTTCCATTTTCTATATTAAAAGACCAAGATATATATTTGCCACCCCTTTGTTTAAGAAAAACCATGAGCAATTGATGTTACTAAGTATGGTGGGAAAATAAAACAAATATAAACATAAAATCACATGTGGAGGACAGTTCCAAGCTTTTCTAGTGTATCTTGCATATTATCACTTTCATGGTAATCCCCATCATGACATGATACTATCTTGGTGTAATAATTCATAATGGTTAATTTTCTTGACATGTATGACCTTCATAGATTATGATAACGTTGATGATGGTGTTTAGGGTGATGATGAAGCTCATGTGCAAATGCAATTGAGTTGTTCATTTATTTTAAAAGAACTTAAAGCCACTTGGAGGACATTCCAAGATTTTCTAGTGTATCTTACATATTATCAATTTCATGGTAATCCCATCATGACATGATACTATCTTGGTGTAATAATTCATAATGGTGAATGTTCTTGACATGTATGACCCTCATATATGACCCTCATAGATTATGATAACGTTGATGATGGTATTTAGGGTGATGATGAAGCTCATGTGCAAATGCAATTGAGTTGTTCATTTATTTTAAAAGAACTTAGAGCCACTTTTCTAATCCAATAAATCTCATTCATACAACATTATTTATTGTGAATGGTTGGAATTTCTTTATTGTGAATTGTTGGAATTAGAGTGAAATTTATTTTAATTTATAAATATTTTTTATGTTTTTAAAATTATTATATATTTTTAAATTAATATAATATGTATTTTTTTTTTAAATTTAAAGAGATAATAATAACCATCACCAATTAAAATATTAATTTATAATAATAAACCTTAGTTTTAAAACTTTCTAAAAAGAATATACCTATCAACTAATTCTTGAAACTAAGCAATTGTATTTTTATATGTTCATATTCCTAATATAATTGCTAAATATAACATGTGTGAATGATTGTACTTAAAATGTTTTAACAACTTACCTATGTTACAATACAATAGAAAAGTCTTTGAATGTGCTCTGTATTCCAAGTTAGAATGTGTGGGATTCAATGGAAGTCATAATTTTTTTGGTCTTAGATTTTTTTATTGTTTGCATTGATATTGAAGTGAAATAACAATTAACATTGCCTTTGGTTTGGGTTTGAAGGTTATTAAAAAAAAAATTATTGTTTGCATTAATATTGAAGTGAAATAATAATTAACGTTGCCTTTGGTTTGGGTTTGAAGGTTATGTATATGTGAATTTTCTTGGTTGTACTGGAAAAGAGTATGGTTTTTGTTTTGTTTGGTGTTGTTATGCATATTATGTTGATGATATTGTTTTTATGGTGAGGAGTTTCTATGATTTTGACAAGCAATTGAAAATTTTCTAAATATTTTTGGTATTGTATGGGTACTATTAACATTAACAAAACAAAGGTTATGGTAATTAAATCCAAAAGGATCACTTACACTAATTTCGTGTATGATAACAACAGCTTGGAGAAAGTGATTTTGTACAAATATCTCAGAATCGATCTTCATCTCAAGTGTAATTGGAACTGTAGCATTGAGAAAAGGATCAATGGAGAGTGGAAAGCTTATTATGGACTTGAAAACAATTGTAAATCAACGAACATTTAGCTATGGGATAAGAACAAACTTGACTTCAAGATTATCATCACTCCTATTATCTTATATGGTTGTGAAGTTTGGAGTTGTGGCCTCCCTAGAGAAACATGGAGAAAGATAGAGAAAATCCAAAAGTGTTTTCTAACTTATAATCTCAAAATCAAAGGCAAAAAACCCTATCTTATCCTCCTCATGGAAGCGAGTCATTCCCCCATTGAGACCACAGCTATGACTAGGTATCTAATGTACAAGAAAAAGATAAACAACATGGAAGACAAGAGGCTTCCTAAGATTTCTTCAAACTACAGCCACGTGGAGTGATTTTCGTAGTCTTTGGGTTATGAAGAGGTGTCCTCGCCTAACCTAAGAAAAAATGCCAAATTCTCTGTCTTTAAGGTTCATATATGTGGCATGAGTCAATTCGATATTGTTGGTACCTTGGTAGGATTTGATCAGTACATGAGCTAGTATGAGAACCCTCCAATGCCCTCCATGTATGAGTGCATACCTCCATTTGCAAATCCTAATTTATTGTAGGTGCCCAATTCAAGGAACGCTCTACTCAATGAACCCTTGGTTGCTCTAGAGGATGAAATTGATCTTTTGGAAAGAAAATCGGGTTATTTTGTAGATTGATTCCTCGCTCAGAGTTGATGGTATTAGGTTTGTTGGGTCTATGTTTTGTGTTGAGCATACGTAGAGAGGTGGCAGTAATATAGAGGAAGATCTCTACAAAATGAAAAAATGCAAGGTAATTAAAAGTTGTGGAGGGGAGGTTTCTCTAGTAGTCAGAGAAGATGCAGCAATGAACCATATCCTTGATCCATTTGGGCATACCCTGGTTGGAAAATTCCTTGGTGGAAGACTTGGTATGGACTGTATTTTTTCATGGATGGAAAGGAATTGGAGCATTTCCCTAGGGTATACCCCGGAGGTGCCCCAAAGGCACATTTCTTAGCCCTTGGATGGCTTAGGTTCATTTTTAGATCTAAAGAAGATGTTGTTTCAATTCTTAAGGAGGTATGGTTTATGGATAGATTGTTCCTATCCATTAAACCATGGAATACCTTGTTTGATGCTAAGGAGGATTCGATGTCCAATACTCTAGTCTGGATTAAATTTCCAGGGCTCCCCATCAAGTTTTGGATGGAGCAAGCATTATGGGCCATTGGTAACTGACTTGGGAAGACCACTTTAGTTGATGATAATTTTTTGGATGAGAGGTTTAGATCGAATGCCCAGATATTGGTTGATTTGGATATCAACAAGGGTTTATTTGAATCCATTAACTTAGTTATAGAGGGAAAAAGATATTCATGGATTCTTGATTATGTCAATACTCCTTTTCATTGCCCCATATGTCATTGTATGGACATGTTTGGAAGGATTGTATCAAGTCATTCTTTAAAAAAATCTATAAAAGAAAAGAGGATCTTTAGAGAGCCTCTTATGAGGAGAAAATAATTATTTCTTCCAAGGACAAAGTCGATCCAAAAATGGATATTGATGGGTTTTCTGGTGCACCTCCTGAAATGAACTCACAAAAGCATGTGGGTAAGGGAATTAAAGGGGCCTCAAATCTTCTTATCGAGGATATCTCGATATATTTAATTGTTGGAGAAAGATTTAATTTGGGTTGTGAAGTGGGTTCTAAAGATGTAGAATGTCCAACAATGGATCTCGGACCCTCTGTAATTATTACATAGGTTCCCAAGGAAGTGGTCAATGAGTGTGTGGATGATACAGGTAAGTTAAAGACCTCTTCTTCTTGCTCCTTATCTATCAAAAATCATGTGAGAGGTGTTGAAGGGATAAGGCTAGCTCCCCTTGTTCAAATTAACATGCCTAGAGGTCGTCCTCCAAAGACGACCAGATCCCTCTCTATTTCTATCTTCCCTCCTATTAACCTTTATGATGATGTTGACACGTGTGAGAGGGTGGGTTTGAGGTCGATGGAGGAATTGGGGTCGGTTTCCTCTAATATCCATTGAAAGGAGGAGATGCCACAAGTCCCTCTAGAGGGATAGGAATGGACTCCAGTGGAGAAGAGGGGATCCTATCCATAAGTAGGAAATTGGAATTTAAACGGACACAAGAATATGCTATCAAATAAATCAACTATGGTTTCAAGCAAAGGCTTATTACCAGGGCCCTTAGAGTGGGACTAGCCCTTCCAAAGGTTTCTCCATGAAAATATTATCCACTAATATTATGGGCCTAGGGGGATGAGCCAAACAGTTGTCCCTCCTTAGAATGGTAGAGGTTGAAATACCTTATATCATTTTTCTACAAGAGACTATGGGGAAAGGGAACCTTTTAATCCATGAACTTAAAAAACTGATGAGGGGTTGGGAATATCTTACTTTGGACTGAGAGGATTTATCTAGGGGGATCATTATGGGTTGGAATCCTACTATTATGTTGACTAACGCTTTATGCATTCACTATGGTTTTTTTACAAAGGTGTTCTACAAAAACTTCGGCTTTAATTTGTTTATCCTCAATGTATATGGGTCGTATGAAGAAAGATAGAATTTTTGGGAAAGGCTTCTTACTTCCCAGATCCTAAAATCTGAAAAACTTGATCATTGGTTGATTTGAATTTGACATTAAGCACCAGAGAAGTATGGGGGGATGGTGCCAATATTGATAGACTTGCAAACTTCTTTTGATCACATTTTGAATCTTCTGACTAGGTGGATATTGAACCTGTCAAATTAAGACCCACTTGGCATAATAATAGAATTAGTCGAGATACAATTGTTAAAATATTGGACCAATTCTTGATTCAAGATTCTCTCATTCAGATGGGGAAAAAATTTAGGGCTTGGATGTGAGGAACCAGGCTCTCTGGTCACTTCCCCATTTGGTTGGAACTTGAAAATATCATATCAAAAATAGGAACTCCTTTTAAATTCAACCCTAGCTATTTCACTAGGAATGAATTCCAAGCTACTATCAAAGAAAATTGGCACCATTGTTCTTTTGATCCTGAGTCTTTGGCTTGTGAAAAATTCTCCCTTTCCTTGAAACGTGTCAAACAGAAGGTGGTAGGTTGGGCAGGGGAAAGGTATAGAACAAGAGATGCTCAACTAGAAAAGGTTGAGAAATCACTAGAACTTTTGGTCCAAAAGTTCAACGAAGGGGTGTTTGATGAGGAGATTTTAAAGGATCTCAAAAATTCAAAGCTTTGTACTCCAAACTACTATTAGATAAGGAGGCAGATTGGCATCTAAAAATTCACACCACTTGGATTGAAGTCGGTCATCAAAGTACAAAACTCTTTCAAAATTCTGCTAATCATAGGAGTAACATTAACAATATCTAGGAAATGACCAACTCGGAAGGAGACAAAGTGAGAGGTTTTAAGGAGATGGAAGACATTAGAGTTATTTAATTCAAGGATATTTTCAAGGAGCCTACTATTGGTGTTAATATGGCAAAATACTTGAAGGTGATCTCTTTTTTCCCTAGGTGGATTACTAAATATGATAATGCAAGGTTGTTCAAGCATGTTTATGAGGAAGAATTATTACATATTTTGACTTCTTATAATAAGGATAGGAGCATGGGTCCATACAGATGGATTGTTGAATTCTATCTATTTTTATTTGAGTTATTGGGTGAGGATCCTCTTCAGATGGTGTACGAGCTTATAATGTCAGGGAAGGCTCCCAAGAATATCAATGCAAATTTTATAGCTCTTATCCCCAAGGTGGATTGAATCATTTGAAGGGTTTCAACCTATTTCTCTTTGCAATTTCCTTTACAATATAACTGCAAAGGTTATGGTCGCTTGGATTAATCCTTTTCTCTCAACCTTTATCTCATTGAAGCAATTTGCCTTTCTCAAGGGAAGGTAGATTCATGAAGTCATATGTATTGTCCAAGAAGTTCTACACTATATCAAACTCTAGAAAGATCATGTAGTTGTAGTCAAGCTTGATTTGTCGGAGGCTTTTGATAGGGTATTCTGGCTTTATTTGTGTTTATTATTATTACATATTGGTTTCTCTCTTCTCATAGTCAAATGGATCATGCATGTTTTACTTATGTGTCCTTTGTTGTGTTAATTAATGGAGCATATTTTTTTCTTAAGTATTATAAGGGGATGAAGCAAGGTTGCTTTCTCTCTCCTTTCTTATTTCTCCTGGTGGCAGAAGGCCTTAGTAAAGAACTGGATGATGCCAAGCGGAAGAGAACAATGACTAGTATCAAGGTTGGTAGATTGGAAAGACTCACACATCTACTATTTGTAGACAATGCGCCACTCTTTTATTTCAATTTTGAGTGTGAATTCAATGCATTCAAGGATATTCTTATTCTCTATAAGGTGGCTAAAAGGATGGAATTTAATGATATTGAATCTACACTTTATGTTTATAATCTCACTGATGGACTTGGATCAATGTTGAAAGATACTTGCCTTTCCAATCCTTCAACATAAATATAGGATTTAAATATTTGGGTTTCCATTTTAAACCAAACACTTATGTTAAGGCTCACTGGATGTGGTTGACAAGGAAGGTGGAAAAATGAATCACTCTATGGTGCAACAAGTGGTTGTCAAGAGGAGGTCGATTAGTTTTGGTCAAGTCAATCCTAGAGACTATTCATGTGTACTTTCATACATTGGTTGATATCCCAAAAGGTATTATGGAGAAGATCGGGAAATTCTACTTCAATTTTCTATGGCATAGTAGTTGTGAATACAAAGGTAGTCATTGGGTAAATTGGAAAAAAATTGTAGCTCTTAAGGCTCTACTGAAGGATATACATATGTTTGGTCATTCACTTGCTAATAATTCCTTTTGGAATATGATTACTAAAGAGAGTTTGTGGAAGAGGATTTAAACTCAAAAGTACATTGCCCCTACAATATTTTTGGATTGGATTAGTAAGGAAAGGAAAAATACCCAGAATGTCTCAAATCAATGGAAAGCCCTCACACTGGATTTCCTAGTGATTGGATCGTTCCTACCCTGGAAATTTGGTATTGGGTATCAAGTCAAGGTAGGTGTTGATGCCATTATGAAATGTGATGAAAGAATATTTCTTTCTGAAGATCTAATCTGCTACTTTCAAATTATAGGGAAATCATCTCTAAACTTAATGTCAAATCCATCCTCTACTACCATTTGGGAACAAGGTTGGATGACTGCTAATGATTTAAATCTGGCAGGAGATTGGGCCATTGAATGGACCAATTTCACTGAACCTCTTCGAAGGGATCATATAAGACTCGGGCCTAGTCAGGATGAAATTGTTTGGGAAAGAAATGTGGTTGGAGGCGACTATTCAACCAAGTTAGGCTATGAAGCTCTCTTTAGCCCTAGGGAAAATGATGAGGTTTGGTGGTGGAAGAAAATTTGGAAGTTCAAAGCTCCTCCAAAGTCCACTATTTTTCCGTAGCGTGTTCTTAATAACAAGGTTCTAACTTGGGAGATGTTGAGGGAAAGGAATGGAGAAGGGACTAGTATTTGTCTTCTTTGTAGGAATAGTGAAGAAACAACTTCTCACCTTTTCCTTACCTATCCTTACTCACAAAAAATTTGGGGGGAGCTTGAAGTTCAATTGGGACTCTCAAACTTATGGGACGTGGATTCT
>SNQJ01S0082510.1:15355-29266 GCA_010110895.2 Picea sitchensis
ATTTACAGATTTGACAAAACAGTGAATATATCAATCAAGGGTAAAGCCAATGGACAACAAAGAGACATGACTCTAAAAGGAGAATCATCGTTAAAAGTAAAGACTTTTTGAGTTGAATTGAAAGGAATACTCAAATATAAATAGAAAGAGATTCTAAATAGATCGTGACTTAGAATCAAATTTCATTTAGTATTCATAATTCATGACGAGACAAAATATAAACAACAATCCAAAGAGATAGTGACATAGAAGCAAATTTTATTTAATATTGGTAGTTCCCTGCGAGACAAAATATAGAGAGTAATCTAATGAGTTGAACTTGTTTTTTAATCAAATTCCATCATTTAAATAAATTAAAACTTTTTTTATTTTGAAGTATGGATACGCAAGGAAAAGTTCTGAAGTAATGAGTCAGGAATCTAAGATTTAATCATTTAATTAAAATTTGAAACCATTATAACAAAGATTCGCAAGAGAGTAATCTGAACAAGTATAATATGGAAACTTATTTTTACAAACATTTTTTAAGTTTTGTCAATCAATTTCAAGACACATATAAAGTGAGGCTCAGTGTTTTGTCCCAGTGTTTTCCAATCAACTTTAACTAACATAATTGTGGAAATCTTCATATTTAAATATAAAGTTTATCAATTTCAAAGGCTACTTTTAAGTAAATTCGGCTATAAATTTATACTTTATAAACTGTTTACCTCAATATTGAATTATAAAAAGCACAAATTTACTCAATATTCAGAAAGTTATAAAAGCACAAATTCATTTTCAAAATTCTTGAAAACAATCTTTACTTAACCAACTCTAAACTTTGTTTTCTAGCTTGGAAAATCACATAACTTCTTTTTCTATATTTATTCTACTTTATAAACCATTTCATTCAATACTCACAAACTTAATCATAAACACAAGTACACTTCAACTCAAAATTCTTAAAAGTAATTTTTCTTTCTTACTTAACCTCCATTGAACTTTGGTTTAGACTAACAACAAAAACTCTTACCTTTCCTTAAATTCACAGTAAAATCAAATCACATAGATGTCTCAAAATCAGTTGTAGCAGATCTCCTAAATTTAAAATACACAATATAACTCTAACATATCATCACCACAATTGGCAAAATCCTGATGTAACATTATCAACAAAATCTTTTATCTTGATGTAACATTATCAACAAATTCTTTTGATACAAATCCATGAAAAATTTCACAACATAGTTTATTATTATTTTTTAATTTTTAATCTAATTTTGTTATTTTTTTAATCTTCTTGATGTAACATTTGAAGCTTTCTTATTCCTGATGATGACTGAGAAGTTCACTCAAAACTTTAGACTTTTCTAAATATACTACACTCAAAAACTTTAGACTTTTCTAAATATACTACACACTCAGAACTTTAAAGGTTTCTAAATATACTAGACACAGTAGAAAATTTCGCAACATAATATATTTTATTGAATTTTTAAATTTTATAATGTATCGTTGTTTTTTTAACTGTTTAGAGTAAACACCACACTTAAGAATGAATGAGATACAAGTAAGGTTGCTACATAATAAAGAAATTTTAATAATGTTGTATTAAAAATAGTAATACTTATAATCATTTATTGAAATCGGAAATGTTTTTAAAGAAATTTTAATAATGTTGTATTAAAAATAGTGATACTTATAATCATTTATTGAAATCGAAAATGTTTTTAAGGAAAACTCGTAATCAACTATTGTCTTCACATATAAAATATATTATTTTATTATCTTCGCATATAAACTATATATATTATTTTTGTTTTATTTTAGTTGAAACACTCAACCAAGCTGTTGAGTTGAATTAAATTTCTTTTAAAAACATAAATATAATAATAAACCCCACCATGAACGCCGCATTGTGTTCAGGTGATGAATTGAATTCATTGTTATGACGATAAATAACACTATTTTTCTCAAGATAATTTATGAGGAACGATTCGGATAATAAATTCCAGATTTGGCATTAAACTGCATTTAATTTCTCTGTAAATGATCTACAAATACTGCGGTTGGTTTTGACTGGCTGTACGTTTCCAGATACAGTCCGCTTGCGTTTGCCTGGCCTGTATTTACTACGTGTAGTGTGAAATTAAATCTGGTTACAGTCAGTCGCAGGAAAGAATACACTGTACAAAACGAAATTCTCATTCCAAACACTGGACTCACGACTGATCTCTGTACAAGAAGAAGACGAAGAACAAGCTAAATAGGCAATCTCTCTGGCACAGACTTCAAAATTGCTAACAAATTGCTGTTAAATCTCCTCTTCTTCCTCCTCCTCCCGGATAATCTTCGTCGTTATCGGTGTCAGCGTCCAGCCAGTCGTCAATGGGCATGCAGGTGTGCTTATGCCGGATTTTCCAATCCAGGGCTTGGCAGGCCCGCGAGCAGTAATTGACGGTCCCGCAGACGGAGCAGCGCCGGAACTCGTGCTTTCTCGTCTCGGGCCGCCCGCAGCCGGCGTACGAGCAGAGACGCAGTCCGGCGCACGGGGGCCGCTTTTTGAACCATTCCACCATGAACTTCGCCGCCGGATGAGATTCCGGCGGAGGGACGTTGCATCCGAAGTCGCTCAGGAGCGGGCAAGCTCGAAGAGACGAGGACGAGAAAGCGGGATTCAGCGTTGTGGTGGTTCTTAAATTTTTCATCCACGCCGGTCGCAGGGCTCGCTTCTTAAATTTTTCATCCACGCCGGTCGCAGGGCTCGCAGATTCTGCTGCGATTTCCAGTACTGAGGCGGGTAAACGGAAGCCAGCTCTCGGGCGTTTGCCTGAACCAAGAACCGGCGGCCTTCAGCAACGTTCTTGGAAATGCCGTACCCATCCTGCAGGCAATGGCCAAGCTCTCTCAGGGCGTCGATGTGCCCAAGAAAAGCCGCGCGAGCGCACAGCGCTACTCCTGCCTTCAAGTCCTTGTCCTTCTTGCCGCCTCCGCTTCCATTGAATTGTATTATGGCCAAAGAATATAATGCAGAAGCGTGAGATGCAATCGCGGCCTTCGCCATCAGAGACGCCCCGCGGCCCCTGTTTTGTAGGCAATAAAATCGAATCTGCAGGAAGCCCAAATAATTTTAAAAAATTGTCTGAAACAAGGGCGTGCTAGACATTGAGGTGGAAACTGTTAAAAAAAAAAAAAAACTCAGCTTACCATGCCAAGGGTATAGCAAGCCTCCACATTTCCAGCATCTGCACATTTCTTTATGAAACGATGAGATCCCTCGCACCAGCTAGATGCCTTTACAGCGAATGCCGAAGTGGAGGCTTTGACTAAAACAAACGGCTGGAAACCCATTGCATGGAACCTCCTGCATCTGCACAAAACAAATCCGTAAACGCCAGCGTTTCAGATCGGATTGAACTGTAAAAAAAAAAAAGCAAAGGGTACCTACAGGTTGTAGGTGGTGGAAAGGGGCAATCCATCAACTCCTTGCATTTTATACAGTGAGGAGAGGAGATTTAAGAGTGGCAAAAGCTATTCTAAAAATCATCAAATATAGGAAGTTCAGTGTGGAGAGGAGATTTTGCAGTGGCAAAAGCTATTTTAAAAATCATCAAATATAGTAAGTTCAGCAGAACAAACCAGCATACTTATCAGCAAATCAGAGATTTAAAGTAGCAAAAGCCATGGGAAGTTCAACCAGAAGAAACACATATACTCAATCTATAATACAATTTTTTTTGTATTAAGAGAAGGGTGAGGATATTTTATAGTTGTAAAGCTATGCCAAAACGGTACAAGATAAACAACATCATAGAAAAAAAAAATTCATGCTTATGTTAGTACGAGATACTGCTACCTATATACTATTTTCGAACTTATATGTAATCGCAGACCTGTGCTCACAAGTTCTGATACAGATCTCAATATCAAGGTTGCTCGAGGATCCATATGTGCAGTTTATATAAATAACTGGTGTACAAGATACTAAAACCAGAGAGATTCAAGTTGGGATTTTGTTGATGCAAAACGAAAATTTAAAAAAAACAGAGATTCGAGTTGGGATTTTGTTGATGCAAAACGAACATTTTAAAAAAACAGAGATTCGAGTTGGGATTTTGTTGATGCAAAACGAACATTTAAAAAAAAAAGAAAACCGAGGCAAACATTAATATGGTCCTGTAACTGTACGGCCCGCCCAGAAAACTTACGTTAGCAGAGCGCTGATAAAATCCGCAGGCCGTCTTGAGGTGGAGCTGAGCTTGGAAAGAATGGAGACGAGCAAATCGTCAGGAATGTCGTCGAAGTGATTTCCTCGCACCTGGCGCTTTCTTTTGTGACACGGGCTGTTTTCACGTCGTCGTTTCGACTCCCGCCGACAACCTGTCGAAGGAGCGGCAGGAGCAGGCGACGAGTAGCACGTACCCCTCCTCGTTTGCATCTCGAAGCGCCTGCAGATCGAATCGCAGGAGCTCGCAGCGTCGTCAAGCCCAGAGACAGATGATCACTGATCACTGATGAAGAATCAACGAATCGATTTCTCTTCCATGGACGTCCGAATCCGAATCAGAATCCAAATCCGTCGATCACTGAATGAAGATCCCGTCCTGAGGATCCGGATAAGGCATTGTTATAGGTTTTGCGCCCGAAGGCCGCAGATTAGGGGTTGAACGCTCGACCGCCCTAAACAAGGGTCCCGGCGGCCAGCGACACGGTGATAAACATCAGAGCAAACTGATAACGACCGAGAAGGAAAAAAAGGTAAAACAAATCCTGGCAGGAGCCCCCTCCTCTCATCATCACAATAAATAAATAACACTTACGTCTTCCGACTTTTTCCACCGCCGCCGCGACGTCAACCTCGCTGAGCGGAGGTGGTGGAGTGGAGCGATGGCACACCCCAGAAATGGCAAAAAAACACATCCACGCCACCGCCAGACACGAGCTCTGCCGCCCAGAAATGCCCTAACACCTGCCCGATCTATGTCACCAGATTTGGCCGCTTCTCTCCCGGCAACCGGTGGCCGGGAATCACAATTGCATCACCAGATTTGGCCGCATCCCTCGCGTGTGATGATAAAAGTTACCCCTTCCGGCTGCCGGCAATCACAATCTCAATGTACAGCAAGTCAAGTGCTCTCGCTCACGCCATTGACTGGGTCAAACTCCACTCCTCTCCTGATCACATGCGTGCGGCAATGGCGCAGCGTACTGTCTGCAAATATGTCTATATACGGAATACTGTGTATATACACTAGACAATATGTACGATTTTCCATACATTACACGTGTGAACGCCACATTCCTCTACTGACAAAACTTCACGTGAAGCCTTTCTTATTTTAATTTCGGGCAATTATTAAAATGTGCATTATTGCCCCCCTTGGGAATTAACTAACAAACCTTTGTCTAGGAGTCCCTGCCTTACAAGGAAAGCAAAAGCATTTGAAACATTGTTCCCCATTACCACGAGCCCATTGCCCCATGCTTCAGGATAAGCATTGACAAAAAAAACACACCTAGAATTTTGAATCCAGAGGCCCTTCGCCCCCACCTTGCTAGCTCCCCTTGACCCATACACATGCACGCTAGGGATTGGACACTCTGGTGGTGTGGACGCGTACCACTTATGCCACAGAGGCACGAGGTATTGGTCAATTCTAGGTACAAGTGAGGTGATGTGGATTGGGGACAGAGTAGGTGGATGAGTCAATATGACCAGGGGATTTGGACACGATAGTTGAGTGAACTAGAAATATGCTCTCGACCATGTTGGTGAGTGTTCTGCAAGCTTCTGACGACCGACTGAGGGATGGCATGATGGCCCCTGTATCTCTTTTTGGCTACATGGAATGAAAGGATTGAGGGGTATCCATCAGTGTGCATGTAGGGATGACTTATGTAATCATTTATTTGCCAACATAATCATTCAAGTACATTATTTCTCTATGTGGTATATGGGATAGTGTCTCCACTTCTGGAGATATTTTTGAGTGCATGTATGAAGGCAATGCCTATCAGTGTCCTATAGATTTGCATCCATGTTGCTGCCCATCATGCCATCAATAAGTAAGTTGACTTAACTTCAATTTATATTTATTTAAATATGTCATAGATCATGAATATGTGTGTAGCAACAATATATATTACCTTTTACCACAACTAGATCATATCGTTCCAAAGATCACCCATGTCATGTAATACAACTAGGTCGTATCGTTTTCAGATTACATGTTTTGATTAAATGTTGTTTAAGGGGGGTTTTGGTCTTTCATCTAGTGGTAGTGTTCCAATTTTATTTATAGATTTATGATTTAACCGCACTTTCAATAAAGTTACTTTCAATAAAGTTAATGTCAAATTAACCAAATCAAACATCAATAAAGTTAATGTCAAATTAACCAAATCAAACATGATTCTATTTCGTCATATTATATTTATTGTTTGAAAAAATTTCCATTAGAAAATTTTTTATGTTTATATTAAATATTGTGATTTTCTTTAAGGGAACAAACTTATCATAAGTCATTTGTCAATCGGCATTGAGGTTGTGATTTTATATGACCAAACTTTATTAATTGAAAAAGACATAAAAAAGAGAAAATAAACATTTAAAATGATTTTCTAAAAATTATCTAAGGGTATTTATAGATAGTCGGTGTACATCTTCATAAAATAGTATCTATTCTTCCACAACGATTTCTTCCAACTAATACTTCTTTGATCCTTAATTTTACTCAGAGAGTCAAGGGGTAGCACACCTCGCAAGCCCCCATTACCACTAATGGGTGAGTTATGAAATCTCACTAACATTTAGAGTACATAGCACCATGCATGTCGAGTACTAGCTTATGAATACATGCCTCAACATCTTGCACATTCACACATCGGTGTCTATGCCTCAACATCTTGCACATTCACACATCAGTGTCTATGTGCACCCACAACCTAAAAGTCTAACCTAGATGCCAAGAAGAGGAATCGTCGTCAACAATATGGAGTCAAACTACATTTAATAACTTAATAAACATCATTGTAACTAAAATGTATTCCTAGGTATATTATATATGGTCGAGCAAGCTAACAAGTAGATAGTTATTTTGTTTTCTATCTCATATTGTCTTTCACAAAGTAATGTACAAAACTTTTACAAAGTGGATTTTTTTTTCGAGCTAGGCTGAGCCTAGGTCGGACCCATGAGTGGGATGTTGTCACGAAGATTGTGGGAGAATATACCCATGAGTGGGATGGTGTCACCGGGATTGTGTGAGACTCGATCGAGACTCTACCCATGAGTGGGATGTTGTCATCGGGATTGTGCAAAAGATTGGATGTCACAAAAGACAATTTAATTCTCCCACAAATAACTCCACCATCAACCCTTCCCCGCGAAGTTTGAAACTATAACCTGATGGAAACTAAACCCCACACAAACCAATTGATCACCTCATAGATTTTGCAAAGTAAATATTACATGTTCTATTTTTCTTTGCTCACCTTTTATCTATTATTTAATTTATTTTTTTTCTTTCTGATTAATTAAGTTGTCTTTTTCTTTCAATTCCAAACATATATTGAAACAAAAAATGAATACATCAAACTTTCACTTTAAAAAGAAATAAAAAAATACAAAAAAAATAAAGACAAAAGATATACATAAATACAACATTAAACTCAATTAAAAGTATAACAACTATCTCTCTTTACATGGAAGATTGAGAAAAAAAAAACAAATAATACATTGTAATGAACTTGCAGACAAACTCTAAACTATAAATGATATCAATATCAAAATCACCCATAAATGATATCGATATCAAAATCACTTCTTTAAAAAGTTGATAAAGATTATATCAAAATCACTTTTTTTAAAAGTTAATAAAAATTATATTAAAAAAATATAAAAAGTTAATAAAAATTATATTAAGAAAATAAATATTAAATAAATGTCCTTAAATTACGGTTTCTCATTCACAAATTAGTCACAAGTTTCAAAAATATAAACTAATCACAAACACGCTAACAAACCAAAAAAATCCTTTATCTAGAACTTAATAAACCAAACAATATTCATAACGAATTAGAAAAGAAAATGTTCTTGTAATTTGAAATCTATGAGCACAAACCCTAAATGAGTCGTTATGATTAGTGAACTCATTAGGATTATGGTAAATAATAATATAAACAACTAGAGGCGGCAAAGGAATCTTTTTCGTCGTATCCTTCAAGTTGAAGCCAATCATATTTTGCCCTTTTATCATCAATCTCTATCCTCAACGGGTGAAAGCGAACCCTAAATTGGCCCATATGAACTCATTATGGTCACCATAATATAATTATGACACGGTTTTATCACCAGGGATTGAGGGACACAATCCTTTATCGTACAATAAGTATATTGGTTAGCACCATTACTTTAGGTTATAAAAATCCAAGAGGAGTTCAATTTCAAATGTGACATTGATTAAACGTCACATGCAGATTGAACACCACCACAAGTGGATAGATATAAAATAATATCAAGGATTACTTAATGGAGGGTAAGATGTCAAGATGTTTCATTTCATGCTTTTTGTAATATATATATATATATATATATATATCCCTCAAAGAATGAATTAATATGGTCTCTTCTTTAGGTAGGATGTCTCAAGTAAACTATGATGGGGCATTCAGAAGCAACCTTGGTGTAGTAGACTTAGGTGGAGTAATTAGATACCAATAAGGACATATCATAATATCATGTCTTATAGAGGATCTAACAAGAGATATGAATGTGAAGCAGTGATATTGACAATAAGAAAAGTGGTTAAGATGAAAAAGAAGAAAAGTGGTTAAGATGAAAAGGTTGATGGAGTTATCTTTGATGAGGATTCTAAGATGGTTATAGGTATTGTAAATGGTTGGACAATCAGTTCATCTTGGGAATGGAGATTAATATATAATGGTGTAAGAATGTATTGTCTTCTTTCAAAGCAATTAAATTCATCCATCTATGCAAATTAATTAATAGGATAATATATTGGATAGAAAATATGGTTGTCACACTCAAAGGAAAAGGGGTGTTTCAAGTAGTTAGCTCACAAGCACAAGTGGAACCATGCATTATCTAGGTTTCTTGGAAGTGATTTTAAGCTTAAAACTCTTGGTTATATGCCTCAAGAATCTTAATTGGCAAGAATCCACCACCTATGAAGAGGTGGGACATAATTTGACATTTAGAGGCATGAGGTTGGTCTTGACTTAACAACCACAACTATACACTTTACTATGGAATCTTTGCAGGTGTGCATTGACCTACGAAGAAAACTCATTGCTTCTTTCATGATTCCAACTTGGATGAGAGCTATAATAATGTCTTCTTCACTAACCTAGCCCATCTTTCGTCACTTTGATTTTGAGCTTAGTCTTTACCTAAGGATTGAAGTCAACTCGTTATTCCTCTCCCTTAATATCATCTTAATCCCATAAATAGAAAAAATAGTCTAGATCATGTCATTACGAGAATGAGTGGGTCAACACTATCACACAAGGGAGTTAATCCTTCTATATTCACATGATGGGAGAAAATGGTCAAGACATTTCACTACCTTCCTTTCCTTCTTTGAATTTACACTTTATAATGACCTCCTTGCGAGAATCTGTTGACCCACACTGCACAAGGAAAGCACATCGCTTCTTTGACGATTCAAACTTGAGTGGGGACTATAACAATGTTTTCTTTCACTGACCTGGCTCATGTCTCTCTTGGAGATGATTTTATGCTTAACCTTAACCCAAAGATTAAGGGAAACTAGATCAAGCCATTATGACAATGAGCGGGTCAACACTATCATAGAAGGGATTTAATCCTCCCATATTCACATGATGGGAGAAGATGTTATGGATGTTTCACTACCTTCCTTTCCCTCTTTGATTATACATTTTATAATGGCCTCCTTGCATGAGTGTGTCAAATCATAGGGAAAACTCTTTGCTTCTTTAGCGATTCAAACATGGGTGGGGGCTATAACAATGTCTTATTTCACTAACCTAGTCCATCTCTCGTGGCTTTGATTTTGAGCTTAGTCTTAACCCAAAGATTGAGGGAAAATCATTATTCCCTCCCTTGATGTCACCCTAATCCCATGAATGGAAAAAATAGACTAGATCATACCATTATGAAAATGAGTGGGTCAACACTATCACACAAGGGAGTTAATCCTCCTATGTTCACACGATGGGAGTAGATGGTAGGGAAATTTCACTACATTCCTTTCCCTCTTTGATTACTTAACCCCCTTTAATGCATATGAAAAAACACCACTTTGGAACTTTAGCGAATAACCGAAAGAGCCAAGGAGGAGATTGAAGGCATTCATCATTAACTACATTCTCAAGCTTAGCAGGACACCCAAAAACCTCATTTGTAAATGAATTGTTGGACATAAGCTTAGGGGACAATTGCTACTAGAAGACATAAGCAAAAAGATAAGAGGGACACCTAGGAAAAAGGAAAATTCCTCTTCATCTCTTCTCTATTTTGCTTCTCTGACTTTTTTGCTATCATGAAATGTACTAACGATTGCAACATTGTGGGTAAGACATTGTCAACTTTGTATAGCCCTCACCTGGATTAACACAAATGTTATAATTATTGGTTTTTAATTGATCTTGTACAATGTCAAATGATATGTTGGAATGGAGCTTATACCAAAGCTTTGGGTTCACTTTGTAATATGTCAAGTCTCTATTATTCCCCCCACCCACATATATATGAGGGTGGGGGTGGAGGATATATTAGAGAAAATATATTATATATGAGGGTGAGGGTGGGGGTGGCGGATATATTAGAGAAAACATATTACATATATATGAGGGTGGGGTGGAGGATATATTAGAGAAAACATATTATATATGAGAGTGAGGGTGGGCGTGGGGGATATATTAGAGAAAACATATTATGTTTTCTCTAATATATCATGAGGGTGGAGGTGGGGGGATATATTAGAGAAAACATATAATGTTTTCTCTAATATATGCCCCCGCCCCCACACCTACCCTCATATATTATGTTTTCTCTAATATATCCCCTCACCCTCACCCTCACCCTCACCCTCACCCTCATATACACAACCTTAAGTGTCATGGTATAAATGTGTCGCTTGATTTTAGTGTGGCATTTGGTTATATTACTTTTGTCAATTATAACAATAATTGTAAATTCTATATATTGTATTAGGAGTTTTCTGTATATATACAATCTTGAGCATATAAGTATGTCATTTAGTTTTAATGTGGTATTTGGTTATTCCTATCAATTATAACAATAGTCATTATAGAGTCCATATATTATATTAAAAGTTTTTCCATATAAAACATAGGGTGATAAAAGAGCAATTCTCCTCATTCCAAAGTTGATGCTCAAGATAAACCAAATTCTTCATGATTCAAAACCAATACACCAATATACTTATTAAAAAATCAACATATTACTTACCCAATTTAATTTTGGGTAAGGAAAATAACATTCCTATCATATATTAACACATCTTTTAAATATATAACTTATTGATAGGGAGAAAATGCCATAATTAATCTACGGACCTCCATATAATCATGTCATCAGCACAGCCACGTGAGCATGAGATCAAGTGGCCCACTCCGAAGCCATTTAATAGCTTATGAAAATAAAACTTACCCTTACTTTGTATTGATAAGTTTCTACAAAATTTGGTTGTTAAAAATGACCACTTTATCCATGTGTAAATACTAAAATATTATTATTATAAAATATAGCACAATGCACACTAGAGAACCAATGTGGAATGGGGAAAAGCTTGAAGAGATGATTCACTACACCATGTTCCTTAATTTAGAGGTACACAACAACTTTTGAATTGCGTAACGAAAACCTTCAAAGATAAGAACATGCGATGATTCAAATGTTCATATTGACTTATCCTCCCCTTTCATTCAGGGATTGAATATGTAAACCATTTCAAAGTTCTCATCTTAGTTTTATTAGTCTTGAATTCCTCACTCTCACTTATTACTAATAGAAATTACGTGAAGGATATGGTTGTAGATTAAAGCTTTTATGAATTAGTTTTTTAATCGAAAAATCAATATTTTTTATTAAAATATGATAAGAATTATTTTGAATTGATAGAAATGTAAATATTAATTTTTTGTTTTTATTTATTTTTTAATTATGGAAATTGGTAATTTGTTAGAGTGATTTAGGTTAGGCATAATATTAAATTTATTGGTTGCTATTATAATCTAAGAGTATATCTAATAGCTCGCAAGCTAAATATACCAATAACGTGTGATCTAGGTGGATATCGGTGACCATCCACCTATTCTAACTTGCTCAAAACAATCTTTTGACAACTTACTATTTTTAGTGGTTTATTGGTTCCCAAACTTCCAGGGACATTTTGAGGGTCTAAATGAAGTTTTTTCGGGATCGATCACCTCAATAATAGTCGAAGGCTTTGATTGAACCCTCAAAACGAATCTCCTCTACGATACATTTCCAACAAGTTATCGTGCGCCCCAAACGAAGATCATATGTCAAAGTTACGCCCTGAGAGGTTGATACACCAAACTACCCAAAACGGGGTCCACAAAACTATTGGCTTTTCATCTTTCGAGGTTAGGGTTTTGGATTTTCTTTATGTTAAAAAGGTCTTTGGAGCCTCATTGTAATAATCATCTTCTTGTGAATGTGAGCAGTGATCGCATCTCTTCTCAGAGATACGTTGCCACCATTCTAGTGAGTCTTTCACTCTCTATTTCTACAGTTTTGTACATTTCGCTCATTAATAGAAATTGTGTATTACTGTATCTCTGTGTTTATGGTTGCATCTCTGATATATTTATGTTATGTTATTGGATATCTGAGATATCTCTGTACATTTCTTTATTATATCTCCGCTCTCATTTCGTGCCGAAAATAATCTGGATCATTGTGAGGGGCAATGCATTCTGAGGCACATCGGAGTGGACCTCTATCTAAGGGGCATCTACCCTTCTAGCCTTATTACAATGGGCCAACATGTCACTTACAGGAATTAAATTCGAATAGAGAGGATAATAATCATGCTACCCAACCACACGAGTTAAACCCGTGTGACATTAGGGATATTCAAAGATGTTGAAGCTATTTTTACAATAAAAACAATGATTTCAACAAATCCAAAACAATAATTTCAATAAATATTTTATAATTGAATTATTCTAATAATGACAAATTAGAAAAAAATCAAAATCTTAAAATGTTTAGTATTCTTCGAAAATATAAGAGAGAAACCATCAAAGCAAAGCAACATAATTAGGAAAAAATAAAAATAATGATCTTAATTGAATATATGATATAAAGGACCAGTAACAACAAAATGAGAAAAT
The DNA here is from genome assembly GCA_010110895.2 of Picea sitchensis. NCBI lineage: Eukaryota > Viridiplantae > Streptophyta > Pinopsida > Pinales > Pinaceae > Picea > Picea sitchensis. The sequence continues at coordinate 28,727 of SNQJ01S0082510.1, forward strand.
GATTTGAAGAAAACATAGTTAAGAAAAATAGAGATAATGATCTTCATCGAATATGATATAGAGGACGAGTGAAAACAAAATGAGAAAATGATATGAAGTAAACATAGCTAGGGAAAAAAAATAGAGATAATGATCTTAACTGCATATAGAGGGTGAGTGACAACAAAATGAATAAATAGTTTAATAATTTTGTGTTTTGGAAAAAGAAATAAAATATTTTAAATAATTGATATAAATAAATATATTAATAAAATATATCAATTTTAATTATTAAATATATTTTCTTTTTGTTGTTAGAGAAGTTAAATGTGTATTTAATGTCAAAACATTTATTTTGTTAAGCTAGTATAATAAGTTTCTTGAATGGGGTGTTATTGGGTGGGAATGGGACTATTCCCATGTGCTTCAAAGAGTTATGTTTGTATGGATTCACTTGTGCGGGGAATAGCAATAGGGAGGAGGAGGATGGTATCCATCAATGTAGAGCCAACCCATCCATCTTGTAGACGATGACATGATTTCATGTGCATTCCCACCTTG
>SNQJ01S0082510.1:35100-59191 GCA_010110895.2 Picea sitchensis
TCTAATTGGCATGGATTGATTGGAAAAACATCATGTTGTCCTAGATTGTTACAACAATACAATCACATGTCTTGATGAGGAAGGGAAGCAAAGAAAGATTCAAGGCATTCCAAGAGTTGTAGTTGTTAGAGAGATTTCAGCTATGCAGATGAAGAAGAGCTCCAGGAAAGGATGCCAGATGTTTGCAGCTCATATGGAGGAGGCAACCGAAGACAAAGTTAAGATCATTGAAGATCATCCGGTCTTGAGGGATTTTGAAGATGTTTTTAGAGAAATTCCAGGAATGCCACCAAAGCGAGACATTGATTTCTCTATTTATTTGGTTCCAGGAGCTTCCCTAGTGTCTAAGACACCTTACATAATGGGTACACCAAAATTAAAAGAATTACAGATGAAACTTGAAGAACTTTTGAAGAAGGGATATATACGCCCAAGTGTGTCACCTTGGGGAGCCCCGATTCTTTTTGTAAAGAAGAAGGATGGAACTTTAAGGCTGTGTATTGATTTCATGCAACTTAATAAGGTTACCATAAAGAATAAATATACTTTGNAAGAATTGATGACTTGTTTGATCAATTGAAAGGTGCAAGAATATTTTCCAAGATTGACTTGAGATCAGGTTATCATCAAGTAAGGATAAAGGAAGAAGACATCAACAAGACAACATTTAGAACAAGATATGGACATTATAAATTCATGGTAGTGCCATTTGGGATATCAAATGCCCCAATTGTTTTTGTGTGCCTAACGAATGGAGTGTTCAGGGAGTACCTGGATAAGTTTGTAATTGTGTTCCTAGATGATATCCTCATCTACTCTAAATCAGAAGAGGAACATAAGAAACATTTAGGAATTGTATTGAAAGTTTTAATAGAACATAGATTGTATGCTAAGCTAAGTAAGTGCATCTTTTATCAAAAGAACATCCACTACTTGGGGCATATAATATCAACAATAGGGATAGCAGTGGATCCTGAAAATATAGAGGCCATTAGAGGATGGCCAACGCCAAAGAATGTCACATAGGTTAGATAATTCATGGGTATTGTCAGTTATTACCAAATATTCATAAAAGGTTTGTCAAATATTGCAAGTCCAATCACTTCTTTGCAAAAGAAGGGAGTGAAATTTGAATGGACTTCCAAGTGTGAAGATATTTTTCAATAGTTGAAGGGAATATTGACAAGTGCACCAATATTGAATATTGCAAATTCAAATTAATATTTTGTTGTGTGCGTCGATGCATGCAAGGAAGGACTCAATGGAGTTCTCAGTCAAAGGGACCAAGTGGTATGCTATGAGTCCAGAAAATTAAAAGAGCATGAGAGGAATTATGCTACACATGACTTGGAGTTAGCAGTGATTGTACATGCATTGAAAATGTGGAGACATTACCTTATGGGTAAGAAATTCGAGCTAAGGATAGACCACCATGGTCTGAAGCATTAGTTTGGAAAAACAACACTAAATGATAGGAAAACTAGATGGCTGGAATTTTTGAGTGAATATGAATTCAAAATTAAACATATAAAGGGAAAGGAAAATCAAGTGGATGATGCACTCAACATGAGATCTCATGAACTGCATATTGCAACTGTCATCTTGTACAAGACATATATGAAAGACAAAATTATTGCAGCAACAGATTCAGATCAACACTATGTGAAAATAAAAGAGACATTACAACAAGGTAATTTTGAGCATAAATTTAATTATTATGAGCTGAAAGAATATGAAATTATCATGTACAAAGGTAAGGTGTATGTGTCGAATTCTGGGGAGCTGAAAATGAAGTGTTGAAGGAGATGCAAAATGTACCATATGTCGGGCACCAAGGATATCAGAAAACAATTGCAACAGTAAGAAGCCAATATTTTTGGCCAGGAATGAAGAAAGAAGTGGCTAATTACATAGCGAGATGTCTAGAATGCCAAAAGGTAAAGACAGAACATAGACACCCAATAGGTTTGCTACAACCATTGCCCATTCCAAAATGGAAGTGGGAAGTAGTTATAGTTGATTTTATTACTAAGATGCCCAGGACAATGAAGCAACATGATTCCGTCATGGTGGTGGTAGACAATTTGACTAAAGCAACACAGTTTATTATGGCAAAGACTACACAAAAGGCATCAAATATTGCATATATCTATATGAAATAAGTTTCTAGGCTACATGGGGTACCTAAAGCAATAGTTTCAGACAAAGATCCAAATTTTACTTCCAATTTTTGGAAGGGTTTGTTCAAGGGATTTGGGAGAAATTTAAATCTTAGTACAACATATCATCCAGAGTCAGATGGGAAAATAGAAAGGACTAACATGATAATTGAGGACATGATTATAATGTATATGATGGATCAACCATCAAATTGGGAAGTGTTACGAGGAAAATCACTCTATGGCATGGGCTAAAACACAACGGACGGAATGATTACAAAAACCAACTCTAATCTCAAGTATGCTATATAAACAAAAATTCTAACAAGACAAGATAAAGATCCTACCTCATCCGAACGTTTGATGAAGACCATCATTGAGCACTCGACTCAAAGATTTATACCTGCAACTTGTCCTCAACAACCAAGATACACAAGCATATGGTGATAATATATATTGTTAGCACATGTAATAGCATAATCCATCAACATTCATAACAAACATGCCCATGGAATAACAATTCAAATATTTGCAAGATATTAATTAGGTGAGAAAATAATATTTTTATTAAAATATGATCAATAGAAGTGTATGAATGGAAAAATTTTGTTTTGGCATGTCTCGGAACCGAGAAACTAAGTTCCTTCCAACTGGGCCTCCACCACTTCAATCCTCCACCAAAGGAAAGATCACATAAGAGAGACAATGGGGTTCTCCATCAAAGAGGGAATAGCTTGGGGCCTGAACAATGTGTTCAGACTTTAAAGAACAAAGGGATGTAGACTCAATGTGAAGTGAATAATTTCTCCAGAGTAACTTTTCTCTCAAAAGTTGAATTCTTCTCCCTTTCCACGGTTTGTATATGGCCCATTTATAGACTTCAAATGGAACTGAAGGGCCGAGTTAGAATGTTTCCAGTATATGGAAGGTCAAAGATCATGGATCTCATGACGTGACATGGAAACCCGACACAATTTTTAATTTTGAGCACCAAACTCGATGTACACGAGATGTAGTGGTGCAACCTGCGTATATGCATGTTGTATAACTGATAGGGCGCGTATATGTGGACAAATATGATTTTTAGCTCTGGGAAGTGAAAAAGGGGGCTTCAAGTCTACATAAGGAAATGGAAAAGGCCTTCTGAGCAAGTTGCATGGGGTGAGGCAAATATTGCTATTTTAATTGAATTTTCCTACAATAATGGGTAGCAGGCCTAATTGAAAATTAGTCTATTTGAAGCATTGTATGGTAGAAAATGTAACAAATCAATGAGTTGGGATAATCCAACAAACATAGCAGTCGTTGGACCAAAATTGTTAAAGGAAATGGAAGAGCAGATGGAAAAGATAAAGCATAGTAGGATATGAAGAAAAGTTATGCAGACATGAACAAAGTTTTTAGATATTTTAAAGTGGGAGAAAATGTGTTCTTAAAATTAAAGGCAAAGAGAAGTTCGATAATATTAGGAAGTTTCCCGAAGTTGGCAACAAGATATTGTGGGCCTTTTGAAATATTAGAAAAGATAGGGCCAGTTGCATACATGTTAGCTTTTCCTGCATCCATGAGAGTGCTTAATGTATTTCATGTGTCATTGTTAAATAAACATGTGCCTGATCCTAACCACATAATTTATTGGAATGTGATCCAGGTGGAACACGAAGGGGATTTCCGGGTGGAACTAGTTCGCATCCTGGACCAGAAAGTCAAAGTGCTCAGGAACAAATCCATAGGGCTGGTAAAGGTTCAATGGACCTTCTATGGTCCCAAATATGCTACATGGGAGCATGAAGAAATCCTGAAGGAAGAATACCCACAAGGTTTTGATAGTTTTGAAGAAAACACAATGCAAGACTCTATTTTGAGCAACTAGAGTTCTAGAACCACATATCCGAGTCCTAGTCAACTACGTTGGGGAACTTGATAAAAGAATGGATCATTCCTTGGGTTATCCTTGATAAACAGATGGCACATCCCTTGGTTTATCCCTTGGGTTATCCCCCATAAAATAATGGAGCATTTCTCGGGTCAACATGTTGAAAGGAACATGAGATTTGGTTTGAGCTGCTTCTGGAGTTGTTAAATTGCAAAATTTTATTTCTAAGTATTGTGATGTGAATTTGCATATATGAATGTTGGCATAGAGTGAACTGAGGATGGAACACAATTGTAGGGGAGGGGGAATGTAACATCCCCACTATAAACCCCATTTTAATTAATTCTTATGTAGATATAATATGTGGCTACGACCAAGAGATGGAATATGCAAATTGTTTTTCCTTGTTTTATTAATAAAATGTGATGCCAACTGCTAAGGGGACATGGAAAAGAGATGGGGGTTGAATTAATCCACAAGAGAGAGGATTGTCAAGGATAATGGCCAAGAGGCGGTCCAAGGGGGAAACACCCATGTATATTAATTTAATCCATTTTCCTAAAATTTCTGTTTGTATATGAACCTTCCCATTTCTAATTGAGTGTTCCCAAAGCCAATCATTGAATACATGTAAGAGGGTGGGTGTGATTGGTCACATACCAAAGTTATTGGGAACATGGGGGTTGAGTACAATCATCTTGGGGAAGAGTGTGAGTCAAGAAAGGAAATCCAAAGAGAGAAATTTTTTATGCGTTGGGACAATAGTTTTTAGTTAGTGAAGTTTGTGCATGAGAAACAAGGGGAGATCAAGAAACAAAGCTTGAAGTTGATGCAACCATGGAGGGCGACTTCTAGAGAAAGTTGGAGCATAATTGGAGAAAATTGGAGTTGGGAAATTGAAGAACCAGGTTTTCAGGCTTGAAGAGTGAACTCATGTGTGAGTTTCACTAAAACAACAAGTGTTTGTTGTTGGTTTGCTGATAGTTTTCCTAGCAGAAATTTTCCTTTGAGTTCCAAGCTGAGAGATTCCTAGATAACTGTTCTAGAAAGACTCTGATAAAATAATGGCACATTCCTTGGGTTAATCCTGATAAATGGATGGTACATCCTGATGTAGGAGAATCACCATCAATAATTAAAGAGGTAGAGTGCAGGACAACTCAACAACCAACATGCACATTTTAAATTGTTTTTGAATTCCGAGGAGAGCACATCATTTTATGTTTTGAAGACTTTGCAATTAAGGTTGTTTAATATTTTGAGGCTGAAATTATTCTAAGCAATCTAGGAGATTGCATTTTTCTTTAATGAAAGATAAGATTGCATAGATGTTGAGCATCAACTTGTATCTGAGTGTAATTTCCATTCAATGTAATAGTCCTTAGTAGATGAATGTATTAACTATGATAGGATAACACTAAGGTAATCAATAGGAAAGCTTGAGAAGCCTCCCCGTGTATAAATATATGTAATTGATGACCAAATGAGGCTGTTGAATGTTATTGTTATCGTTGCTAGTCATTGTAGAGAGATGTAGAGAGCTATATGAGTCCATGTACATATTTTACTAAAGGAATACAAGTAGAGAGGTTTGATTCCAAATGTATGTTGTTCTATTCATCTGAGTTAATTGAGTACATGTGATGTTTCTTTCCTTTTTATGTTTTTTATGTGCTTAAGAATGCATTTCACAGTTATATGTGTGAATTGTTAATGTTACTATAAGTTTCAATTGTTTCTCTTCTAAGAGTTCTGGTGCAAGAAGTGCGAAGTCTGAGTCAAGATTGACTCAGAAGCTCAGAAGAGGTAGCATGAAACTTTGCAGAGGAAGTGCAAGGAGTGCATAGTTTCTCGGTGGAGAGAAAAGTTTGAGACGACCCATGTAAGAAGTGCATCGGGCCAACACTTAGTCAAAGTGTTGAAGAAATCTCACAGAGGAAAATCGTAAGGAGTGCATTGGGAGATTTTTCGAAAAAATCTCTAAGTCCAAAATATTTCAGAAGGTCAAAGGACGTAAGGAGTGCGCTAGAGGTATGAAATACCTCAAGGAAAAAATCTCAGAAAGGATAGCAGACAAAATCCTTAAGGAGGGAGAATATTGTTTGTTTTAAGGGTCGAACAGATGAGATTCCTTTGGGAGGATGCATGATCTCTCGTCACCGTCAGATATGGAGAAGTTGCACAAGGGTTAACCTTTGAAGTCCTTCGGAATTCGCCTATTCGAGAAATTTGGAGCATAGAGCATGGAGGAGTCAGGATCCTCGAAGCCCCAAAGGTCGGAGCTAATCGTGTCAGTCCACTTCCCAAGGACACATGTCAACAGATCATCTAATCCAAAAGACCAGAGGTCTAGGAGAAAAGAGGGAAGAAGTGTTTGATCCCTTCAGAGTCTCGAAGTCCAGAGTCAATCTGAGTCGTCGATCAAAGAAGGACATGTGGTAGTATATCTAGAGGTTTGGAGAACCAGTACTCCAAGGAAAGGAGTGAAAGACTTATTGGAAATAAGGATTCCTGAAGTCCTGAACCACATGATTCATCCTAGTCGTTGATCTAAAGGAGGACATGTGGAGGAAGAAGAGGTCCTTCGACGTTTAGCATATTCAAGAGATATAAGGTTTTGCAATGCGCACACACCCGGACCCCCGAATCCCAAAATAGATCTGGGCCATGTGTTTGACAGAGTGTGGTGGCCATCGATTTGGGTCCTTCGCAAGTTTTCTAGTCTGGCACTTCGGAGGATTGCAAGTGTTATACTTATAGAACTCCCGAAGCCCAGAGTCCTAGAGTGGATCGTGGTAGTTGGTCGATGGGGAGGTGCGATCCAATGATTTCTTGGAATATGTGTATTTGACAGTCCGACACTTCGAGAGAAATGTGGTGCGATGCTTCAAAAATTCCCGAAGCCTGGAGCTGCGAAGCGACTGTCAGTCGTCGATGTGGTAGGATAATAGATGTCGCCTGATCTACCTTCGCTAGTTTGGCTCTCTGAGAGAATGTTGTGTTGGAACAAACAGACTTTCTGAAGCCGAATTCACGAAGTAAATCACAGTTGTAGATTGGAGCAGATGTTGTGAACCGTCGATCCTTAATGTTGTTTGACGCTCTGTCACTTTGGTGTTCGGAAGGATTGGAAATTTTTTCTGTTGAGACTCCCAAAGAAAGATAGCTATGATGTCTCGAATTCTTCGAAGACTTGAGTTTTGGACCACGATTTTGGCCCACGATTTCTAGGAAATCTTCGCTAGTGTTGGGGGACCCCCGAAAGGCAGATTTTGCATTCGGGAAAAATATTTTAAGGCTTGTGTTGTGAATTTGAGGGATCAGAAAGATCCTGTGAGCTATTTGGCCATCTCCCAAAGTTGATCGATCCTATATCGGGAGGCCGCACAAGCCCCAAGAGTGGGTGGGGGTCTGGATCACATCCTTTGGGTTATCCTTCATAAACGAATGGTACATTCCTTGGGTTGGACAAGTCAAGAGGAAGAGAGATGGTGTAAAATCAAGATAATTGTAGGAGAATATCAATTGGGTTGAGATTTTTATGAGTTGTGAGTGGACTATGAGAGACCACCCTATTTTGTGGATTTCTAGCCTTAGCTCAGGGGTGACTGGATATTGAGGCATTATCTTATTCCGAAGGAGTTTTTCTTATACAATGACAATTAGGATTTATAATTCATAACCAGACAAGAGAAGTTGAACCAAAGACATGCTAAGTGTGTAGAATTCATACATAATTTAACTTTTGTTATCAAGCACATTTGTGGTAGCGCTAACAATGTTGTTGATGCTTTGAGCAAATGATGTCTAATTATGAAGGAATTTCGGGTGGAAACCTTAGGGTTTGAACACATTAATAGAATGTATCATGAAGATCTAGATTTTATAGAGGCTTATGAAGCATGTGAAAACCCTTTGCTAAGGGAAAAAAGTCAGTGGATAGAGTATTTATTCCAATATGGATTGTTGTTCAAAGGAAGCCAACTATGTATTCTGAAATGCTCAATGAGAGACAACTTGTTGAAATAAAAACACAGTGGAGGATTGGCTGGACATTTCGTCCATGATAAGACTTATGCACAACTGAGTTCTTCGTACCATTGGAGATATATGAGGTTCGATGTGAATAGATTTGTGGATAGATGTGTTCTACAACACAAGTATTCCAACAGAGGACGAACACCTTCAATAACCACTCACACAACCAGATCAAAGATCAACACACCAATGTTTTGATGTGGTAAAACCTCTATGGGGAAACATCCACAGCCATAGCCAACACGACCACTTGGAGCAGTTTATTAATGCAAAAGAAAAAGATTACAGAGAGATTTTACAATAGATTTTCTCACAATCGATCATCGACAAATGACCCTCCATGCTCTTTAAATAGATATCATGGACCAATCAGGTGTTAATCCATGGATCAATGGTCGTTAAGATCGAGGAGAATATGAACCATCTGATCACTCTATGTCGGGAACATATTGTGACTGTCAGATTTCCTAACTACAAATGCATACTAATGCATACTAAAGAAACACACTAAGAAACACACTTTTACCTAATGACACATTAGACCAAGTATATCTTAACTAACTCCTAAGTGTCTAAATATCCTAACTTCCCCCCTTAAGAACAACTTGGGATGGGATTGAAGGATTTATAATAGTGACACAATAGGAGAAGGAAGTTGGCATTAGAGCCTATCCCCCCTTAATGACAATTTCATGAAATCCTAACATAGATCGAAGTTTGGAAAACTTCACTTCTGTAAGAGACTTTATGAAAATGTCTGCAACTTGATCTTCTGTAGGGAAAAAGATCACTTTAATAACTTGATCATGAATGAGCTTTCTAATGAAGTGCATGTGTAGCTCGATGTGCTTGTTGTGCTGATGTTGAACTGGGTCTTTGGTGAGCTTGATGGAACTCTGATTGTCACACCAAAGGCTGGTCGGATGTTGTTGTTGGAATCTAAACTCTAAAAGGATTTGTCGAAGCCACAAGGCATCTTGACTTGCATTTACCATTTCTCGGTACTCTAATTCTACTGAAGAAAGTGCAATAACCTGTTGTTTCTTACAGGCCCAAGTGACAGGTCTTGAACCAAGGCTGAAAACATAACCTGTAGTAGACTTCCGATCATTAAGGTCATCGACCCAATATGAATCAGTGAAACCAACCAATAAAGGAGTCCCCCATGAACTGTAATGTATCTCAAATTGAACTATACCATAGACATAACGAAGTATCCTTTTAGCTACTTTCCAATGTATTTCATGGGGTGTTTGCATATACCGGGCAACAAGACCAACAACAAAGGAAATATCAGGACATGTATGAGTCAAGTATAAGAGGATACCAACTAAATGACGGTACAGGGTGGCATCAACTTCAGGAGAAGTACAGGTGGTATTAATCTTGACTCTAGACTGGAAGGGAGAAGGGGTTGGTTTACAATCATCCATGTGAAAGCGACGAAGAAGGTCACAAGCATACTTAGACTGGGAAAGAAAAATTCCTTCATTTTTTTGCAAAACTTGGNAGGCCAAGGAAATAGTGAGAAAAGCCTAAGTCTGTCATTTCAACTTTTTTCTTAAGGTTCATTTTCACATGGTTTAAAATTTTTGAGTCACTACCAATAAGGATAAGTTCATCAACATAAAGGACAAGGATTATGAGATGGCTTCCTACTTTCTTGGTATAGAAATTAGGATCAGAATGGCATCTAGAGAATCCAATGGTAATAAGAAAGCTATCCATTTTGGCATACCAAGATCGAGGAGCTTTATTACGACCATAAATATATTTCTTAAGGTGACAAACAATGCTAGAGTCATTCTGGACATAGCCAAGAGGTTGTTCCATATAGATTTATTCTTGCAAATATCCATGCAAGAAGGAAGATTTAACATCCATCTGATGGACCTCCCATTTATGTGAGGCAACAAGGGAAAGAATAAGGCGGATGGAATTCATTTTGGATACAGGGGAAAGGTTTCATTATAGTCAATTCCTTCAACTTGGGAAAATACTTTGGAAACTAACCAAGCCTTGTGTCTTTCAACACTTCCATTTGATGCATACTTAGTTATGTAGACCCATTTACATCTGACAATTTTTCTTCCTTTTGGAAGAGGTACAATATCCCAAGTATCATTTTTCATTAAAGAAATATACTCTTCATTCATTGTTGTATCCCAATGTGAATGAACTTAAGCTTCTGCAAATGTCTCTGGATCACGAGTCTCTGAAACTTGAGCCAGAAGAGAAGGGGCTCACTGGAACTATGAATGTGTCTGATGCTGACATGAAGGATCACCGACGAGATCACCAACTGCTTCTCGTGTTGAACATACCCATCTAGGAAGTGGTGGAGCTAGATTTGGTGTTGGTTCAGGTTCAAAGGACTCATCTAGAGGAAGGTGAGAAGGCGGAGGTGGATTTTCATTCTCACTATCATCATCTGAAGAAGGAACCATAACATAAGAAGGAAAAAACTCCGAAGATGGCTAGTAGGCTGAAGAAGGCACAAACGCCGAATTAGGCTCCCAGGCCAAAGAAGGCACAGACACCAAATTAGGCTCATAGGCCAAGATATTTTCATCAAATTTAACATCTCTTCTAATAATAATTTTATTACAATGTGGTTGAAGAATTCTATAACCTTTGACATATTCAGAATAACCAACAAATATACACTTCTCACTTTTAGGCTGCAATGCTTTCCTTTTCTCATCAGGAATGTGAGCCCATGCGAGACTGCCAAATACATGGAAGTGGCTTACATCTGGTTTAATTTTAGTCCAAGATTATGTTATATTTTTAATACCCTTTGTGGGAGTGTGATTTACTATTGTAAATCCTATCCCAAGTTGTTCTTAAGGGGGGATGTTAGTATATTTAGACACTTAGGATTTAGTTAAGATCTACTTGGTCTAATGTGTCATTAGGTAAAAGTGTGTTTCTTTAATATGCATTAGTATGCATTTGTATTTAGGAAATATGACGGTCACAATATGTTCCCGACATAGAGTGATTCGACGGTTCATATTCTCCTCAATATTAGTGGCCATTGATCTGTGGATTAACACCTGATTAGTCCATGATCTCTATTTAAAGAGAATGGAGGGTCATTTTCCAATGATCGATTGTGGGAAACTATCTTGTAAAATTACTCTGTAATCTTTTTCTTTTGCATTAATAAACTGCTCCAAGTGGCCGTGTTGGCTGGGGCCATGGATGTTTCCACGTAGGGGTTTTACCACGTCAAAACATCGGTGTGTTGATCTTTGATTTGGTTTTGTGAGTGGTTATTGAAGGTGTTCTTCCTCTGTTGGAATACCTGTGTTGTCGAAGGTTACAAGATCTCATGGAAAGGAGCCCATTAATATTTTGTCCAGAGGGGTATGATGCATGAGCATCGCCATCAACAATTAAAGAGGCCGAGTGGAGGACAACTCAATAACTAGCACACACATTTTAAATTGTTTTTGAATTCCAAGGAGAGCACATGATTTGATGTTTTGAAGACTTTGTAATTAAGGTTGTTTAATATTTTGACGCTGAAATTATTCTAAGAAATATAGGAGATTGTATTTTTCTTTAATGAAAGATAATAATGTACAAATGTTGAGCATCAACTCGTATCTGAGTGTAATTTCCATTCAATGTAATATTCCTTAGTAGATGAATGTATTAACTACAATAGGATAGCACTAAGGTAGTCGATAGGAAGGCTCGAGAATCCTCTCCATGTTGTAGGATAAATCGGTAAATGCGGACATAAACTAATCTCCCTAGATCCACCTGGATCTAGAACAAAACAAGACAAGACATGATGCTTTCCCTAGGTTTCTACCATTGAATTTATCACCAAATAAGGAGTGTATGACATACCTTTGAATATAGCTTCCTTATATATTTGTTGTCCCTGCTTCGCTCCAGTGCTCTTGTGAAATCAAATCTGCAATGACACAAACCAACCAAAGTGAAATAAACAATAGTAGATTCAATGAAAACCTATACATATGATCAAGGAGTCATGTAATAAAATGAGAATGATTTTATGGGAAAGATACATGCCACTGTATCATATTAAATAATGTGGAAGAAAGATACAAACAAATGCCTTGATGTTGTCAGTTTCCTTCCAACAGTTCCTTGCTTCTCACACACTTCTGATCCAAGGATTCTGAGACCATGGATCTGATAGATACTCACAATCTATCTTGACAAATAAAATCTCAAAGCCAACATACCAAGCTAACAATCTCAAGACAAATTTCTAATCTCAAAGGCTCAATAACTTTCTAACCCAATCAAGCTCAAGCTAACTTTCTCCATGAGAGCTCCTCTCCTTTTATAAGTTGAAGAGGATAAGGTGAGGAGGTTAGGATGATCCCACTAAATCATGAAAGCGAGTAAGATCCAAATTGTTCAGAATCCACCTCACTGTAGAAGATTCTCCTTCTAGAAGCATCGAGAAGACGCTTGTTTTTCCCACGTACAAGAATTTTCGCACCCTAGCTATAGTGCAACCCGAGGAAACTCTGCAGCCTAGCTATAGTGCAACCTGCGGAAATCGGGAATTTCCTCACCCTAGCTATAGTGCAGCCTGTAGAAACTAGGTATTTCCTCACCCTAGCTATAGTGCAACCTGCATAAACCGGGCATTTCCGCACCCTGTGTATATAGAAGTCTGCGAAAATCCTCTTTAATAGGGATTTTACAAAGGAAAATACAACTTCTTCTCTCAGGGAAAGTTCTTCTCCCTTCTTTCTTCAGGAATCCAGGCCACTGACCCCTCTAAAGGCAACATATAGGTTTACATCATTAAAGATCATAGGGATAACGAAAATAATGTGTAACAGAGAGCCCCCCAAAGTATGAAGTTAGAACAAAGTGATAGCTGAAATACTTTGTCAAGTGTGTGTAGCGAACAAGGAACAGTCGATCAGAAGCCTACCAACAAACAAGGAAATACAATACAATAATATATCATCATTGAGGTAGGCATTCCCATACTTAGAATACAAATGACTCAAAGCATAAATGCCAACATGTGAAGATCCATGTCAAGTAATACAGGTCATGGCCACCAGACATACACTATGGATCCATGCCAATATGACTCAAATCTGAACATAGCCACCAAAAATACACCATGGATATATGTGTTAAAGACTCAAATTTGAACATAGCCACGAGACATACAATGTGGATCTATGCAATAGTAAAAACTAAATATACTACAACACAACTTGAATCTGTGAGAAAAGATTCAGGGTCTACATCACCACCACTCTATAGTAGGAATCTAACCATGCGAATACATGTGCTGAAGTCGAACATGGTAGAAACCACTTTATTACTGATCATTAGTGAATACCGTTAACAAGTGTGAGGGAATCACCAATAATGTCAATGAATCCCAAGGTACACTAGTACAATCCACCGAATGTGAATCAATGAGTTGAGGTCGAACACTCGACAGAATCTCCCGATCAGGGTTCAATAATGAAAACCCACTGTCGAAAGTGAGGAAACTTTCCATCGAGGCATGCAAGTTCCAAGGTACCAATTAGTTTCTAAGTATAATTCCTTGATAATGAGTTGAAGTCGACAGAAAAAGACTCGTCACAGGAGGGCCTTAATGTATCCTCCATCAATGACACAAAATGGGTAACAAGATTTGAAGTAGATAAGAGTAACCAGTAACTCAGGACTGACTTAGGGATGGCCATCGCAATAGAAGGCTTAAGGACTGTAGAAAAGGCCGACATAATAGAAGGATTTCCAGGTTGAATTTCTTTTTGAACATATTGACGACATGACAACTGTCTTGGAAACACTGACTCAAAAATGGGGATCACAGAACAACTTGTAATCTTATAAAGGAGTATGATCAAGAGACAAACGGATTTTCCAACCTAGACACAAGGCGAGTGAAAGGGTGTCATGTTCAAAAGCGATTCTTCCATGGAATACAGGTTTAGACATATTTCTTTCCCAATTTCCCCCCCACCATTTCTGGTGAGTACCTCTTTATTTTTACACAAGCTTGAGGAGGATAACATATGATTGTAATGTAAAGTCATCCTTTGGATGAGTCCTTCAGAGTATATTTAACGAACCCTAGGAAGGAGTGGTTCAGTCCCATATGGGCCTTTCGATGTTTGTTTTACAAGTCCAAAGAAAGAAAACTTAGGGGTTTTTCATGTTTAGAGAGTCTGAAAAACACTTAAAGAGAACTCTCTCGGTTCCTTTTTCATAAAGTAGTCCGATGAGACCGAAAAATAGATAAACTATCGCTCAACAAACGTTTTCTTCAAATACTTTAACGAGCGTGAAAATAACAAGATCGCTCGACAATCTTTTCATGTTTAGAGAGTATGAAAAGAGCTTAAAGGTGACTCCAGGTGGTTCCTTTTTCGTGTAACCTTTACGAGCCCGAAAAAGTGATAAAAGTATACTCAGTTACATTCTCACGTATTTACAAGCACAAGAAAGAACAAAGACTAAGCTCGGTAACTTATTCTCATGTATTTACGAGCATGGGAAATAACAAAGACTAAGCTCGGGATTGTTTTCATTTTTAGGCAAGCTTTAAAACAAAACAAAACTATGCTTGGGATAGATTTTAATTTTCACACAAGCTTAAAAACTAAACAAAACTATGCTTGGACCTGGTTTCATTTTTACACNGGACCTGGTTTCATTTTTACACAAGATTGAACCAGAGGAAACTATGCTTGAGGTAGTTGGTTTCATTTTTACACAATATTGAACTATAGAAAACTATGCTTGCGACTTCCCAATGCATGGTTGGTACTTAGCCCCCAACTTAAGAAACTAGTGGCTCAACTTCAACATGAGGTCCAGAGGCTGGAAGTATTTACTCCCAAGCTTCATTTCATCCAACTGCAAAGGCGAATGAAAGGAAGCTTCAAATAATAGACGAAGGACTTGACTCAAACAGAGAGGGGGAAGTTGTTTTATTTTTTAACGAGCTTGACACAGGAGAAGAACTATGCTTGAGAATCCAGGTTCAATCCCTAGACCTCTGTTTCATTTTTTAACGAGCTTGACACATAAACAAGAATTATGCTCATAACTGGTTTCATTTTTTAATGATCTTGAAATTAGAAAACCATGCTCAACGTTGGTTTCATTTTTTAATGAGCTTGAAATTAGAAAACAATGCTCAACGCTGGTTTCATTTTTTAATGAGCTTGAAATCAGGAAACCATGCTCAATGCTGATTTCATTTTTTAATGAGCTTGAAATCAGGAAACCATGCTCAACGTTGATTTCATCTTTTAATGAGCTTGAAATTAGGAAACCATGCTCAAGGCCGGTTTCATTTTTTAATGAGCTTGAAATCAAGAAACCATTCTCAAGGCTGGTTTCATTTTTTAATGAGCTTGAAATCAAAAAACCATGCTCAAATATCTCCTCTTGATCACGGTTTCCAAGAGGACAGTGCTTTGGAAGGACACCATGTCAAGAGAAAAAAATCGGTCATGGCCTCCAAGAGATCTTCATTCGATGGAAGAAACAGACTCTGGAACAAACACATGTTGAGGGTTGCGACAAGGGTAAGGAGATCAAGCTCTAAAAACCCTATCAAAGAGATCACCATGTCAACTACTGGATCCAAATCATCAGAAGCTGAAGTCATGGGAGACAACACCACATAATTAATCTATGGTGGGGGTGATACCGTCTGCATATACGAACCATTTAGGGAGGTAATCCAGTCAGGAACGATGAATGGAAGTTGATCGATAGTCACAATTCTTCCATCATGAGGGAAAGATATCACACGAAAAAGAGTGGACACAATAGCTTTCATGGCATAGACATAATCCTGCCCAAGGAGTAAAGCGAAATCCAAGGGGTCTTGGACTACCATGACATCAATAAAGATAGTTTTCCCTCCCAAAGTTACCGGGAAACTGAGGAAGGGTCCCTAAAGGTTGACTGGTTCTTCTGTTAAAAGATAACAGATTCCACATAACTGGCACAAGCTGAGGACAACCCAATGCTTGCCAAGCAATATAGGACAAAATACTAATGGACACACCTTCATATATCAATGTGTGAGGAACGTCCCGACCACAAACCTGTACTGTAATCTGGAAATGAATGTGAGAGGGAAGACAAGGTCCAGTTAGCACATCCCAATTAAAAAGGATGGCCTCATTACTTGGAGGGGGTTTCATGGGAGAAGGAGGAATACCCCTCGACACGGTAGAGTCTGTATCAACAATAGAAACATGGGCAACATCGGGTTTACTCTCTAGCAGGATAGTAGCATCGAATGATAATGGCCTCAAATCGACCACTTGGGTTTCATTCTCCAAGGGGAGAATGGGGTCGATAGGTGGAGATGAATCGACCAATTTGGTTTCACTCTCTAACGGGAGAGTGGGATCGACTGAGGAGGAAATCAGATCGACCACTTGGTTTTCACTCTCTGGTGGAAGAGTTGGATTGATCGAGGATGGAATCGGATCAACCACTTGGTCAACTAGTTCAACTAAGGATGTGACGAGATTGACTACCTGATCAACCATACTGATTGATAGGGGAACCAGATTGATCATTCCATCAAATACAGGTGGGTTGAGAGAAATCTTGCGATAAGAAGCTGGAATTTGAGGTGGTGAAATAGTCATGTCTTCCAGTAATTTCGAGGCTTCGTCCATACAATGGAAAATGTGAGTTTGATGACTCCCTCCGCATAACCTACAAGGAAACTTGACTCTACTTTTCTTCTTCCCAAGGGTATTTTGACTAGTTGACGGGAGGTCATCATCATGTTGTTCAAAGGTTGATGACATGGATTGGCGAGGGTGTGTAGACCATAGCTCTATAACCTTGGATAGACCAGGGTAATCCTTAAGAATATGGCTACCCTTACAAAGCCTGCAAGGTTACTTGGGTTTACAGATTGTTTGGGTGATCTTGACATCATCAACACTCCCAGCATGATCAACAGTAACTGGTCTCTTTCCAACATGTCCAACAGTGGTTGGAATTTTAGATCCTTGTTTATTTTTCTTCTTCTTATTCTTCCTTTTCTTCTTCTTCTTATCCACCGAGTTACTAGATTCAGAGCTTTCACTCGATGAAGAAGATGAAATGGAAGAAGACCTTGCAAGTGGAGAAGGTGAAGAAGATCTAACTGGTGAAGAAGGTGAAAGATCAACATGAGGTTGATGTTCTTGGGGGGAAGTGCTTACAACATAAGCACTAGATACATTCAATATTACCTGAGTGGAAAACAACCACACCGACAATCCAATTGTGAGACTTGGAAGGCTCAAAGTAGCTATGTGAGGAGGACCAATGTTCCCGTAAGAAGGAAAAACAAAAGGTTCCCCTGGAACAAGGGTTATTTCATTGGTTGTTCTGGGAACGGGCGCCATTAAATAAAGATCTGTTACAAAGGAAAATCTCTCTATGGCCAAGGGTAAACCACAACAGACAGGTATGACTACAGAAATCAACTCAATTCCAACATATGTTATATAGACTAATGTGCAATATAAGAAAGAGGCCTACCTCGATCCAACGTTTGATGATGTTCCACCGTTGAGAACTTTGACCCAAAGCTTTATACCTGTAAGAAGTTTTCAACAAACAAGCAGAGAAAGTACATAGTGATGATATAAAAGGGGTTAGCACATCATATAGCATAATCCATTATTAAACACTACAAACACACCCATGGATACTAATCATATATTTGAAAGATACCAATAGGACGGGGAAGGAGTATTTCTATTAATAATTGATCAACATAGGTGACAACATTACAGACTTCCGTGTCGACATGGTTCGAAACCAAGAAACCAAGTTCCTTCCAATTGGGTCTCCACCACTTCAATCCTCCACCAAAGGAAAGATCATAGGAAAGAGGAAATGAGGTCCTCTCAGAAATAGGGAAAGATCTTGGGGGATGAACACTGTGTTCAGACTTGAGGGACAAAGGGATGCAGACTCAATATGAAGTAATTTTTCCAGAGAAACTTTTCTCTCAAAGTTGAATGCTTTCTCTCTCTTTTCCATAACTCGAAATTGTGCTCTTATAGCCTTCATAATGCAACTGAAGGGCCGAGTCAGAATGTTTCCAGTATATGGAAGGCCAAGGATTAGATATCTTCTGTCATGACATGGAAACTCGACCTCATTTTGTATTTTTTGGCACAAATCCCAATGTACGCAGGTTGTAGTGGAGCAACCAACGTATACACATCTTGCATAACTGATAGGGAGCATATATGTGGAAAAATGTATATTTTTAGCTCTAGATTCATCAAAAAGGGATGATAAGCCTGCATAGGGAAATGGAAAAATACCTTTTGTGCAAGATAGCAATGGTGAGGAAAATCTTGCTATAACAGATGCCCCCTAATGTGTGAGATCAAAGGAGTATTTGCAATGGCCGAAATGCATTATAAATAACCCATAAGTGGAGTGGTAGAGAACCATCTGGACGAGCTTAATTACTCATTACATTATATACTGACTTTGCATACATGGCTGCCAAGAATACAATGCAGATCCATGTGGAAAATATACCAAACAAGTGTCCATGGCCATGAATAGGCAAATACAAATGTGGTTATGTGCCAAAAGCTGTCATAGTCACGAACAAGGCCCAGTGAAACCAATCTCAAAATCAATCTGAAGATATCTGTATACCACAGAGTACAATATGATCTCCCATGATCACTAAAGTCAAATAGGTACTGTTCCAATGAAGGGGAAGCAACAACTCAGGAAAGTTGCGGCCACATAGTGATGTCTTCAAGTCTTCTAGATTATCCGCCAAGGGTGCAAGTCTACATCATGTGAATAAATGAGTTGAGGTTGAACATGATGAGACATCGTTTGATTACCGGTCATTGAGGTATACCATTAACAAACATGAGACAACCTACCAATAATGAAAGTAGGTATCAAGGCACCAGGTACATTTCTACAAGGGTGAATAAAGGAGTTGGTGTCGAACGCTTGAGAATTCCATTGATCATGAGACATTGATGTATTCCCATCTGTCAATGGCAAGAGTGTAATATCCCTCGGCTGAACCCAAATGTAAATATAATCCAAGTATATTTAAGCTAGTGAGATGTTTAGACATCATTTTTGTAATACACCTTTCATGGCATGGTGCGCACATATACTGTGCAGTAAAGGGATGTAATGTGCACATTTCTGAATACTGCACATAGTAACTAAGGTGCACGCAACCTTAAAGACAAAGGATACAACATGCAGTAACTAAATGCACGCAATATTAAGGTCAACGAACCTTTGTGTATATAATATGCATTATAGGCTGGTGAGCCAGTATTATAAGCTGGAATGCTTATGTCTTGGAATTAGGTCAACACGCCTAGATGTTAAAGGCTAGAGTGCCTACTTTGTACATGATTCATGATTAATATAAAATACATCACTGCGTGCAGATCGACCACGATAAAAGAGATGGGGGATTGAACTTCACCAGTTAGGGAAATGGAGGGCCAAAATTCAAGGGAATATTATATTAATATTTCCTAAAACATAAAGTATGGATAATTAGTTTATCCTAAGTTCTAAGGTTGGGGACAAGTGGACAAAAGTAACTTCCGATATGACAAGTGTCAAGTTGGGGACATGCATTCATATTGTGGGGAAAATTATCTCAAAGGGGGGTTTTTCTCACAGATACCTTACGAACGGGGGAATGGGGGACCATCAGGCTGACCATCACTTTTGACAAAGAGTTCACAGTGATTCCAAAACACACTCAGTTATCCAGTTGATGACTCCATGACCATTTGACTCATACATTATGTTATCCTTGAGACAACCATTTCACCTTTCTGAAGATTGTTTCCCCATCCTTTTGGTTGGTGTACCTGATTAGCTTGGAGCGATATTGAATAAGTGGGCTATCAGGCCCATGAGTAGTTCTCTGAGCGAGATAATTGTTGGGGATTGATTTCCGTAGGTGATAAACTGTAGCTACAACGCATTGAGACTTCTGGTCTGGCCTGTTGCTGAAGCCCTGGAAGGGAAGTGGGGGAGCCGAGGGACTGTTGAGCAGAGAAGGGGCACACTTCCTTGGGTGGGACAAGCATTTGGGATATCAGAGGTTGTAGGTTGTTAGTTGAGTGAGAACCTTAGACAGAGTCTTTCCTGTTGTCCATGAGCCTTAGCCTAGATAGGAATCCCTTTACCCTAGGTGGAGTTCAGTCCCAACTAGGGGGTGATTCACTGTTGAGAGTGATGAATAGTGTAGTCTATGGCTGGGAGGTTCGTGGATGGTCTGTAAGCAGTTGGTGACAATATTTCTAAGATAAGTACCAATTGTATGATATATGGATATGTTGTTTTGTTATTTACATGCCTATGTTACGATTTTATCATATATGTGACTATGATTTCTTGTGTGCTTATGGGTAATTTCCTGTAAATGATGCATATTGGTAATTACTGTTATTTTAACTTAAAATTCGTATGTTATAGAAACCAATTGTTTGTTTATGTTTAGATGTAAATCTTCCGCGAGCGTGCCGTATGTATATGTTTTAGTTGCATGCAGTCTAAAGAGTAAATTTAGGTGGCATTGCTTAGATGACTACTGGGTATGCTACTGTATGTTCCACAGTATGGGAGCGAAAATGTTCCCTAGAGTAGCATGGCCCGACCTGATGGATGGGAATGTTACCGACTGGCGTCAGAGCATGAGTGGTTGCTCTGGAGTGGCATACCCCAGCCTCAGGTTGGTCGGGGGGGATCGTTATAGTATGGTATCAGAGCCTCAGTTCAACACTGATCTTGGATGGGCCAGAAGGGTGCAATTGAAGTGAATATTCACAAAAAGTAACTTCTAAGTGACCAGAATTAGAGTCATAGAGTGTCCTTGGAAATGGTTGGTGTACTGGCGTGCGTGGTAAATTTGGCACTGCGTAGGAAATCATGGTGTGCCAGTGTGCGTGGTAAATTGTGGCTCCGCGTGGAAGATTATTATGTGTAGATGCACGCGCTGAAATTAGCCTTGCGTGGTAAGTACACACATAGTAAGGTACACATGAGGTGCGCAAGTATTTCTTAACACATAGGAGTTTTGTTGGTATGTGCATAAGTATGAGTATAAGTTGTTTCACGACGGTGTATTCAGTAGTGTGCACAGATATTTGAGCGCGAAGGAATATGTTAAACTTGACATGGTGCATGCATAGGACAAAAATTCATGTGGAATATCGGTGCACAGTATCGAAACTGTGTGCACTGGATATTGGCGCACAAAGCCAGAGTAGTGTGTGTAAGTAGTCGGTACGACGAAGAAGAAATGCATAGTATATTTAGGTGCGTGGAGAAGCGTTTACCTTGTAATATTTCTATGCACGATAATATAAATGAATAGGTCAAGTTAATGCGCGCAAAGTCGCTTGGAAGGCGAGGAGTCTGAGTTTAAATTGCATAATAATAAAAGAAAAATAAACACATAACCGCATTGAAGCATTAATTAAAAAGAATTTTGAATTTTAATTTCTTCCAATTTAGACAGATGAAAATAAAATATAAGATTACAAGAAAAACTTATTATAAAAGAAAACAAGAGTCATAACATCACTAGATAGAAATTGTAATAAAACAGTCTAAAATCCGTTTCTGTATTTATATAATCATATTAATCACAAAATTACAAAGGGTGATGACAACAGTTAGCCTGTTGTAAAAAGGGTCGTTGAAGAACAAGCCTATCATCTCTTGTACTCTTTACCTCCGCTATCGACTGTTCAAAATTCGCTGAGACATGCTTATCTTAGTTGAAGACTTACTTTAGCTTAGCGATCTCTGCCTTTAAAGAAGAGTATAACTAGACCGATTGATATTCTCCAACACTTTCGGCCGCTTCAACCATAGATTCCTCCTTCTTATGCCGCTTACTCCTTTTCTTCTTAGAAACTGACCTGTTGATGACTAAATCCTTTATAGTGGGATTCAACATGACTTCCAATCGCGAGTCTATAACCAGATCTGTGTGGAACTTAGTTGCTAGAAGGTGCGCAAGGACCCTTTCCTCCTTATTCGCAGGAAAGCCTAGCATGCTGCTCGAATAACCAGTCTCACTTGACTTAGCTTTGTCCATGTATCTCAGGTTGGGGATACCGAAATGTGTCTTTACAGAGAGTAGGAAGTCAAGTAGCTTGAAGATTACTACGGTTATGGATATGCATATATCTTCATACTTGGGGAGTGGTAATTATAGAACTCCATTTATGAAGCGTAGACAGATTACGTACAAAGAGCATTGGGTTTCCATGCTCAGCCAATCCATTTTGAATGATTAGATTTTGAGTTCGTTACATGGCGACGTTCAACTGACGTCACATGGCTCCGAAGTACCGAACAAATGAAGCAGGGTGATATGACTAGCCATCGCCCACTCCATGAGTGGTGGATTTGACATGTTGAGACACGTAATACCACGTCTTGGCGAAAGTGGTTTCGACAAAACCACCTTCTTGCGCAAGTGTATCTCGGAAGGCACTGCACATTAGCATTCTCGAGACTTGGGTCTTATCTATAATTGTCGTGGTGATAACACTAGGAAACCAGGAGTGATAATGCTGATGTGTATGTTGAATCGAAATGGTGCATATTCTCATGAATTGCTGATTTGTTAGTCTGATTAGTTTCGATGGCTGTACGTTTTGCAAAATTAACAACAACTCGGTCAGGTCAGACCAGTGCAGAGTCCATAGGAATGGAAGAGGCACAAGGGAATTACAGTCATCTAGTGTTAAGCCCTAATATTGGCTCATTACCCCTTAATTGGGGCATATTATATTAATACTGTTATTTTATTTATGTTAGCTTTAAGCCATTATTTGTAATTATACCTCTTAGTCTCCCATATATACCAGTGAGACATTTTCATTTTGAATCATCTTGTACTTGAACATTTAAGTGGGGTAAAAGGAGGTTGCCCCCTCAAAGAGGCTTATTATCTGAAATTATCTATTTTTCAATGCGTTGAGTACTTTTCCTAAGGTTTTTCTATGCTATATTGATGTTTGGTTCTTAACATATGGTATTAGAGCTCAAGGTCTTGGGGTTTCGCTGCTACATCTGAGACATCGTGGAATTTTCACTATAACTTTTTTTCTACAACGTTTCAGAAGGAACAACTTGGAGGGTATTTAGTAGACGGATCAAGGTACGTTGGGTTCAAAATTCAACTCCTTAGGCCTTATACTTTCGGAGATACAGCCTGTACAAGATAGGGTTCTGGAATCATCCTGAAATGAGTCATTGCGGAATTTTCACTATAATTTTTTTTATGTAACGTTTCAAACCTTGAAATATAGAGGCCATTTATAGAAATTAGTAAGGTATCTATGGTAAAAATTTCAGCTTTTGGGTCATCTAAAATTTGTATATACACCTTGTGTAAGATAGGGTATCTGACTAGTCTGATTGACTAGTCTCAAGAAGGTGTTCCAGGTAAAACAATCATAACTTCTTGCTAGAGTATCCAAATTTAGTGGGACTAGTTTCATTGGATCGTGGACAGTCTGCAATATTTTGGGTGTGAGTTTCAGAATTTGATATCAATTATTTTGTGCGGGACATGCTATACAAGTGAGATCTCCTGGAAATGCCAAAAATCGACAAGTTGTGAGGAAGTTACTGTAAATTCCACTTGGCACATCCAATTTTGATCAGACCTGTGACATTGCAGAGAAGAACTATCAGAGAACTACCTAAAAGAAAGTTTCATACCTAGAAGGGCCGAAACTTGGGAGATAGAACAGAATAAATATTGTCTAGCAGAACCACCTCAAAATCAAGATTCAAAAGTGATACTTGGCCAACATGCCACCAAAAAAGGGACTTTCTACACCAAATAAGCCTCCATAAAATCCTAATTGGACTCTTGATGAAGGTGAAGAAATGCGTAGGGACATAAATGAACTACAAAAGAAGATGGATTCAATGGAAGCTAAGTTGATGGATTCAATAGAAGCTAATTTGGATA
>SNQJ01S0082511.1:35168-45379 GCA_010110895.2 Picea sitchensis
CCACCACATAATATCACCAAGCACTTCGGAATCAACAAAATTCCAGAAGATGACATGTCAATTATATCACACAAATGTCAACAAAACATCATAGGTTGAGAAGAAACACAAAGACATTTGAAATCATCAGATTAAAAGAAACAACCAACACCCATCAAAGACAATCATCAATCAAGATAAAACCCCCAACTCCCTCAATTAAGGAAAATAGATAGTATTAGGCTCAAGCAATAGAGGATTAGGCAATAGGTTTGAAATTTTAGTAGGGGCCCCTTTCCTTTAGCATTTACAAGTGAAAGTAATGGGGGCTTGTTGCAACCACAAAATGGAGCCCAAGATTATTTTTTACACTACTATGCAATAAAGGGAACTACCAATGAGAACCAAAATGATGGTCCCAATAAATTAGACAAAATTCTTATAAAATATAACACCATTTTTCAGGAACCTCCTCACGGGCTGCCTCCACCTCATTCTAGAGACCACATCATAGAATTGATCCCTAGTTCTGCCCCAATTAGAAAAAAATATTATAGGTAGTTAGACCAACATAAGACAAAAATTGAACTCTTAGTTCAAGAATGATTGGACTGCAATGTTATTACACGAAGCAAGAGTCCTTACTCAACTCTGGTCATACTTGTTAGGAAAAATGATGGATCATATAGACTCTGTATTGATTATTGAGCATTGAACAAAATTATGATAAAGGGTACATTTCCAATTCCAATTGTGGATGAGTTATTGGATGAGCTTCATGGTGATAAATATTTCTCCAAGCTTGACTTGAAATCAAGCTATCACCAAATAAGAATTTGAGAGGAAGACATTCCCAAAACTACTTTTTGTACCCATGAAGTGTTGTACAAATTTTGGGTCATGTCTTTCGGTTTATCTAATGCTCTCGCTACCTTCTAAGCAGTAACAAATGATTTGTTTCGTCCGTACCTACATAATTTTGTACTTGTCATATTTAATGATATCCTTCAAGAGATAATATTAAAACTCCTTCAAGAGAATAAATTTTATGCTAACAAATCTAAATGGAGCTTTGGAAAAAAAGACATAGTATTTTTGGGACATGTCGTATCAGATGAAGGAATCAAGGTTGATCCAAATAAAATTGTGGCATTTATCGAGTGGCCTAGTCCCAAATCAATCACATCATTACGAGGATTCCTTGGTCTTACTGGGTACTACAAAATATTTATTTGAAAGTACGTGCAAATTGTGGCCCCATTAACAAGATTATTGAAAACCATTCATTTAAATGGAATGACGAGGCTGAAGCTTGTTTTAGAAGGTTAAAGCTCTTAATGACATCCACCCCGGTTTCGACAACACCATATTTATATAAAACATTTTTCCTTGAATGTGATGCTTCAGGAAGAGGATTAGGTGTCGTACTTATGCAAGATAATCATCCCATCACATTTGAATGTTGAAAATTCAAACCAAGGGAGAAAACAAAATCAACACACGACAAAGAAATGTTGGCAATTATGCATGCCTTGGTTAAATGGAAACAATACCTGTTGGGAATGAAATTTCTCGTGAAAATGGACCCTAATAGATTGAAGTATTTTATAACTCAAAAGAAACTTTCATCAGAGCAACAAAAATGGGTGAGAAAAATCTAGGTCTTTGACATCGATATTCTTTATAAAAAAGGAAGGGAGAATTTGGTTGCAGACGAGTTATCGAGGAAACTTGATAGTGACACTGCACTATGTGCTTTTTCCATTGTAATTTCTGAGTGGATCTCAGAAGTTCAAACTCCGTATGTCAAAAATCCAAAGATAAGGAAGCTAATAGAGGAAGTTGAAAGTAACTCAACTACAAATCCTAAATTCACCTAGGAGAATCAAACAAAGGATATTTTAACCCAACTCTTCCAAGTTCAAACTACAAATTTTGAAAGGAAATCATGATTCTTCGACATCAGGCCATGTGGGGTTTTTAAAAACGTACTACAATATACACCAATCTTTCTTTTGGAAGGGTATGTGGTCTGACATTCAGAAATATGTGGCAGAATGTGACACTTGTCAATGACAAAAGTTTGAAACAATCGCTCCTCCAGGTCTTCTTCAACCCCTTCATGTTCTAGTCCAAAAATGGTTCGAAATATCTATGGACTTTTTTAACGGTCTTCCTACCTCTGAGGAAAAATATGTTATGTTTTTAATCATAAATCAACTAACCAAATATTCCCACTTTGTTGGGATTTCTTCAAAATCCAAGGCCAACCATGTCGATGATAACTATGTTAAAAATATTTTTAAGCTTCATAGATTTCCCAAGGTTATTGTAAGTGATAGGGATTCGAAGTTCACTAGAAACTTTTGGAAGGAACTATTTCACCAAGTTGGGACATCCTTAACCATGAGTACTCCATACCATCCCCAAACAAATGGCCAGACTGAAGTGGTTAATAAATGCATTGAAGGGCACCTAAGGAATTTTGTGAACGATTGTCATACATAATGGAGTAATTGGTTACATCTTGTAGAATGGTGGTACAATAGTACATATCATACCTCAACAAAAATGTCCCCATTTGAAGCCCTGTATGGTTATCCGCCTCCCTCAATTAAGAAATATGGTATCAATTCCAAAGTTGTTGTTGTGAAAGACTATCTAGCTACATCAAATGAAATTTTACACACTCTTAAATCTCATCTCGAACATGCAAGGAACTGAATCAAACAACAATTCGACAAAAGAATAGCCGACAGAGAATTTATGATGGGAGATTGGGTGTTTGTTTGACTACAACCTTACAAACAAATTTCTCTTAAAAATTACAAGATACCCAAATTGGCTCCTAAGTTTTATGGACCCTATCAAATTCGAAAGATAAATAATAAAGTTTCTTACACCCTTGATATTCCAAATAAAGGGAAATCACATGATGTTTTTCACGTTTCTTGTTTGAAGAAAAAGTTGGGTCCTACCGTCTGTATACAAACAAAATTGCCTCTTTTAGATGAAGAAGGAAAGTTTTTTTTTTTTTGTAAGTTAGAAGATATATTAGATTCTGCTAAGCAACAAAAGTTACAACTGTCATGCTATCCCAAGAGGCTGTGGTAGCATTGCCCTGGTGGGAAACCAATGCTGCCACATGGCCATTAAGGTTCAAAGTGTCCATGCAAAACATAAAAAACTATAAAGAGCATAAACTGTAAAGTACTTGTTCTAGGATGCCACGTAGGGAAAAACTCCTGTAAGCTAGACTGTCCATGCATAATTCAAAAAACTAAAAGGAGATAAAACTGTATAATCCTAGAGCTAAGAGGCCATGCAGGGCGAAAAAATTGTAAATTATGTTGTCTGGAGACATAAAAACTTGGGAAACCTAAGAAAGAGGGAGCTATCCAGAGCTGGGGTCGGGCCTCTGCTCGTTCCTTCGGTCTTGCGCATTGTCCTTTCCTAGAGCACATGTGTCTGGAATAATTTGCCGGAGATCTTGTAGAAGAGACATCAAGATCTCCTCACGACGAATCCGGTCTTCTTCCCTATTCTGCATCTATTTGATGGCGCCATTGACGTCCTTAATTGTGCGCTTGATGAAATCCAAAGAGTCCTTCAGAGATTCCATCTCAGCGCATCGGGTGAAAGCAAATGAGGGTGGAGGGGGTGGAAGAAAATAAAAGGACGAGGAGGGGGAGTCAGGAGAGGGGAGGGGGGAGGACGAATAAGAGAGAGGGGATGACGAAAAGGTGGGAACAAAGGATGGAGGAGGGCGAGGTGGAGGCGGGTGGGGAGATGGCGGCTTCGGGTTGAGTTTTGGAGCAAAGCCCAGGGAATTTTCATGGCTGTCAAACCATTCAAATCGACATGCATAAGGAGAATACAAGGGAGGTAATTCTGGAGTAGTGGTCCGTTCGGGAGGGTGGTCCGGAGAGGTGGCGGGAGTTGAGGAAAGGGGAAAATATGGGTGTTTTATATGCACTAAAAACCCTCAATTAAATTGTCAACCTGGGGTAAGTAAACTTAGAGTTGTAGCAATATATATGCCAAGGTAAAAAGGTTGGTAGTATAGTCTAACTAAGGAAATGGGATATTGAAGGGCTAATCTACTCAAGCAAAGACTACTAATGATCAAACCCTACTAAGAAACTTAAACTATGTAACCTAAGTAACTTTTGAACAAAGGATTGATGGATAGTCCTAAGAAAGCAAATGAAAACCCTACTTAAATCAAAATAACTTAATCATGACAATAAGCAAAAGAAAACTATCTAATAAGCAATAACAACAACAAACTACTTTAATTAACCTACTCAAATTCAATAAACAACTATCCTATAAAAGCAAGTAAATAAGCAAGCAACTACACTATCAAAGAAAAATAGACAAGCAAACAACTACCTTATTAAAGCAAGTAAACAAGTAAGCAACCAACTAACTAACCTATGATAACTTCTACAACAGGTAAACTAATTAAGATGACTCAATAAGCAACTAATCAAGCTAAGAAACAAGTGAACTCTATTCTTAAATTAAACTTCACAACTACTTCTAATTTATAAAAAGGAAATCTTAATCTACTCAATTGAAAACATTATGACAATAAAAGTAATTAGCAACTACTCTTTAATCTATGATAAACAAACTATTCTTTAATATACTAAAGCAAGAAACTTATTCTCTAATCCTACAAAAGCAAGGAAACTCAAATATAGTGTTGATGGTTATGTCTCTGGTGTCTTATAATATCACGATGACACTTAACAATGAACGATAATTCAAGAGGAATAAACTCGATATTGACTTCGGTAGCAAAGTGAAAAGTGTGAATTAGACAATCCAATGAGAACTTAGGCATTATAGAAGCAACATCAACTATCGTGCATATCCATGTGATTATTCAATCATGCATTAATCATCAACAGTAAAAAAACACTATTCTAGTAAATTCAATTGCATTCTATACTAATTAAGCAAATTCATACTAAGATTCATAACTGAAAACTAAATTCAATAATCAACTTTGAATTGAAATTGCAACCTAAATCTAGAAAAGGAAATTGCATGAAAATAAACTGAACTAATTCTATTCTATCAATTCAAATTGCAAAAGAGGAAATACTCATAAAACATAAATTAAATACTATTTCAGCATATGAAAATAAGAAAACTAACTAACAATTAAATGAGCAAAACTAAACAACAATTAGATAAGCAAACTAACAACTATCCATCCACCGAAACTTGCCAAAGAAACCATGCACTAGAAACTCTGTTCTAACTATGTTTTTAAACTATGTTTCAGCATAAAGAAAATCTAATCTATCATCTAATTACACACATGGTTAGTATCTAAGCTTGCAAGCTTATTTCCTATCAACTAACAGATCATTGCATATTAACAATAACCTCCATAATAACCTGCAAAACTGAACTAAACTAATTAAATTATAAACAACAAGTTATACAATAAAGAAGCATAATGAAAAACTCATGTACATGAAATGAATAAAATGACAATTACACTACTCAATTCACAAGCAAACTATTTGGATATTCACCCAAACTGCTGGTGGGCCCCCCAACAAGTCGTGGTTACTCTTAAAAGGCGAACCACGAGCTCAACAACACGAATTCAACATTAAAACAAAAAACACATTCTTTACATAGTTTTTAACAAAATGTATGTGAAAAATAGCAAAACAGAGTTGAAT
Source organism: Picea sitchensis (assembly GCA_010110895.2). NCBI lineage: Eukaryota > Viridiplantae > Streptophyta > Pinopsida > Pinales > Pinaceae > Picea > Picea sitchensis. The sequence continues at coordinate 40,856 of SNQJ01S0082511.1, forward strand.
TGTCTTTTTCTCTCTAACTCTCTCTATCTGACCACTAAGGTGGTATTTATAAGTTTACAAGCTGAGAGGTCGACCACTTGAAGGGACGACCTTCTCTAAAAACAACAAATTGCATTTAATATGCCCTAACTATCGACGACTTCTAGAAATAAGGCGAGCCAATAATCGCCCAGCATAACAACCCAAATCGATTTGTCAGAAGCTTAGTAGTTGGAGGCCATGAGCACAAACAAAACCCATGTCTTTGATTCACCCATCGCTTGCCGATGATATGATAACCGCCAATTCACCCATGGTTTTTGTGCAGGATAGAGTGTCGGACTGAGTGCAAGATGGAGTACCAGATGCAAAAACAAGCTGCGATTTTGCCCTATGACACACAAAACGCGAATTAGTTTCCTGGAATCATAAAAACATGCTGAATTATACTCAAAATCATCACAAAACATGAATCATGCATACTTGGTATGAATCATAGCGATTTGACACAAAATCTCTTCAAAAGCTCTTCAAAATAGGAAACACATATACATATTTGGCCAAAAAGGATATAATTAACGTCATTAAATCAATCATATCAGGGCCCCAACATTACCCCCACACCTAAGATTTTGCAGGTCCCACTGCAAACAAAAAGAAATTGTCCCTCATGACTAAGCTTGTTGAGGAAGATCAACTTTAGAAGCTTCTCCTTCTTTCCGTGAAGATTTGGTATTGTGCCTTTTGTGTTGCTTTAATTGTGCCCTAAGGTTGCGGTTGGCTTTGGTCATCTCATCAACCAACCTTTGAAGGGAATTCACTTTTTCTTGGAGGACTGTATTATCGTGGTGAAGATGTGTGTCCATACTCTTCCTATCTTCCAACTGTTGCAGTAGCTGAAAATTCTCTTTTTGTAGCTTCTCAATGGTTGGAGCATGATCAATTATCTCATAGGAAGGATTATATCATTTGAAATATGTAGAGTGTCTGTCATTCTTAGGATCTGGGGTAGGCATCGACGAGGTAGGAGTAATAGGGGGTTGATGAGGAGAAGTAGGTTCGGATTTTGTCTTTCTTTGCAGCTTCAATTCATCTATGGTCACTTCCCTAAGTCTTTTGTGAGGACTCTCGAGATCAGAGGACACTTGGATAAGATCTGAAGTAGTCAGGGGTTTTGCATAAGGTTTTCCTCTTGTGCTCTGGGTAATATTTCAAAAGGGTCCTCTATTGAATCGATTAGCTCCTCTCCTATTGGTGGGAACTATAGGAAAGTCTTGTTGAATTAATTCTTGGAGCTTTTTGGGTGTAGGATCAAGAGATATTGAAGGCATCAGGGGGTTAACAATAGGCTTCTTGGTCTTTTTTCCCGATGAGGCTACAGAGGTTTCAATAAGATTCTTGAATTTTTGTTCTGGTAAAGATATGGCTTGTGCATGAGGGTTTGGAGTCCTTGGAGAGTGGGGTTTGGATGGAGAAATAGTCCTTAGATCCAATGTCTTTTTGCTAGTTTTGATTTTCAAGTGAGGGTTTGCAAATTGATAAATGAATGCATCCCAAGTTTGCCCCTGTTTTTCCAATTCGGCTAAAACAAGGAGTTTGATCATGCCATGGTGAAAGAGGCTATTGTGGTGGTTGGTTACATTCTTCCTCACTTGAGAGGACATTTTCTCCAAGCTCTTTAAAAAGTAGAAGGGAAAATTCAATGGTTTATTGAACTGGAAGTGAGCTAATAATCTAAAATGACAAGCTTTAAAGGTGGAATATCTACCTTCACATGTGATCAACCTGGTGATGACTATGAGAGGGTTGATCAACTCCTCTTTTATCCACTCCTTGGAGTATCCTTTAGCTCCAGAGATGTTCTGGAATTCTGGTTTAAAAACCCTGTTATAGCTTGAGCGCAACAACTGGTGGTTTTTAAACTATATATCTCCCACTCTTGGAAGCTTCGTGGTTGCAGCTATGGATTCCTCTGAGACCCCAAAGGTGAGATACCCCACGTGCATTGTCTTCCCATCAAAACCGAGGGAAAATTGCATTGAGATGCCATCATCTTGACCTTGCAAGTGGGATAGAAATGCCCCCCCAACTTGCATGCAAAAACACATCCCTGCACTGTGCAAACTCAGGGGTGGAGAAGAGGTCTGCGTAGGAAGATGGTTCATACTGTTTGGGCATCATGATGGTGTGAAGAAATGAACAGAGGAAAAATTCACCAAGAGAGGGTGCGATCGGGCCAAGGAATGGCATGATTTGAACAGAGGCCGAGTGCAATTTGAACAGAGGAACAAATAAACAGAGGCTAAGCGCATTTTAAAAATAGGGGTGAATGCAAATGGTAGAGGTGAATTGGAATAATAGGATAACCCAATCTCGTTTTTGAATGCACCTAGGGTGGAATTGGTTGCACACATGTGCACACGAGTTGCCATGTGTGAGAAAATTCGAATTCGAAGGCACGTTTTTGGGGGCAATCTTAATTATATGAAGCTAGATCAATGTCCAAGTCTTTTGACTTGGACATTTAATCATGAAAATGTCTAAGGTTTGCATCTTCAGTCTTGATTTCCATAAACTAATTCAATTAAATGTCATTGATTCCTGGTTACTTGAAATTGTGGACAGTTATTGGTGTATATTGTCATATGTCACTTCATTCGACACCTCGTACGACACTTCATACGACACCTCATATGGCACTCCATATGGTACCTCTGTGCTAAATGCTTTTTTACCTCTTGTAATGGATAGCCTACAATCTTGGAATGGTTTTGACAGTCATAGTGATTAAGAGCAGAGGCATAGTGTTCTATTATTATTTATTTTGCCACCATGCTTACTCAATCCACTCGCACAAGGCATGTAATTTCAATCCCACTATGAACAACCTGTAACGAAAATATACCAACAGAGTGGTTTGTTAAGGACATGTACAACAATTTATAACACACAATGATTTAGCATTTCAAAAATAAAATGACTGTTGATGTAATAACCTGTATCATAAAAACAATACTCATACATTTTTACAAAGATTTACTTCTCTAGGTAATGATCATTTGTCAACTCATGAACCCCTCCCCCACACCTAAGTATTGTGACACCTCACAATAAAAAATATAGGAAACTAGTCAGTTCTCCCAACAATCGAAGATTTACAGTTTGTTAAGTGTAGAGATAAATTTCACATATTGGTCTGACGAGATGGTTAGAAGATGGCGCCACCTATAGGATAGAACATCCTACATATAGATAAGAAGAGGTAGGCGAGAGAGTTTCAAGATAGTCTCAAAGCTAGTTCCCAATGGAAAGTTTATGGAGTTCATTAACCTTAGCTTAACCATACATACTTCATGTCATCTTTGTCTACAAGTAATGCCGTACATCAGGACAAGTTTAAATTTATTATTTATTTTTTGTCAGATTACCATCCTCGCTAGGTAGAATGCCCCGCTGCCAGCAAGCCTATTCAGTACTCTGGTGGGTTTACCTAGTCATACCACAGGCTGGTACCCACTGCAGTAGACCTGTTCAGTATCCCAACGGGTTAGCCTCTTACACCCTCAGAGACTGACCCTCCATCTTTTAAGATTTTAGTATAGGATTGCTTTATGCAAGAAGATGGGGGGACAACTCCGAAAACAAATTTTTCTTTCTTTTTTCAATTGGGATGGTATTTATGTTAGAGGATGACTTTCTGTTATATTCCTTAGTGATTGTCCTGATGTAAGGGGTACTTAAGTGGACATGGCCTATCTAAAGATATGATATAATCAATCTTTTTAGTGTGTAGTGGATGGTACCATTGAGAAAGAACATAAAGGTATCTCTAGGCTCAACTCACTTTCTTCTTTTGTAGTTATTGTGATGTTTCCATGACTAACCGCTAATCAGACCTCCTCGTTACTTTTTAATAAAGATGCTTTACTCACTTACTCAAATTTCTTGGGAAAACTGTACGAGAGACCTCTAAGCTTGATGGTTATGGTATCACTTCCTTATATAGTGGTAGAGATTTTCAAGAGCAACTACTTTTTTAAAAATTCCCTAAGAAAAAGAGAAGATGATTTTTTTTGCAAAAATATGGCTAATTACAGCATGTCAATATTCATTTGATGCTTAACAGACAACAAGGTTCAAGTGTAACAATGTTTTGAAGAAAAAATCCTTCTTTTATATTTCCTTGAACTGTCTACTCCTGGTGAACTAAATACCTACATAAATCTCTAGAATTGCTTATTAACAAAATTCAAAAACTATTTACATATGTATAGTAGAAAATTCAGAAAACATTCAAGAACTAGGGGGGAATTCCCCATCTACTAAGGCCAATGCCTTGTCAGTTGACATGACCTGTAGAAAGTCTTCTTTGAAAATGGGCTTATGATAACATTTGAGTCGATGTCCATTTACTACAAAGGATACTTTTCCATCGTCAATTGTTTTGATTTTCATAGCTCCATTGTCATATACAATGACTATCTCGTAAGGACCCAACCACTGGGTGGTGAGTTTTCCTTTGAAGGTTTTAAATCAGGAAACAAA
>SNQJ01S0082512.1:1425-22395 GCA_010110895.2 Picea sitchensis
AACCTTCAATGAAAAATATTTAGCTTCTAAAAATTGAAAAATATTTAATCCTTAAAAACACTAATTTGAAAAAACATCAAATTGAAAATCCAAAACATTATGAAAAAAATTGTTTTTCATCAATTTAAAAAAACATCAAATTGAAATCCTAAAAACATCAAATATTAAACCTTAAAAACATCAAATTGAAAACCCAAGCCAAAGAAAGGACTATTTAAACATATACTCAAATTAAATAACAATATTTTTTTTTCATCTCATATCATTAACATATTGATTTACCCCGGATGGGGTGACACGCGGTAAAGGTGAGGCACATGGAGGCGAAATGGGAGAGGCCATTTATAATGGCTCTCACCACTCACTCAACCATTTATGAAGGACACTACCTCCGTCAGCCTCCGTTCTCCGATGGGGCCTCTCATGAGTGATTATAGGCCGGATAGCCAGAGCATTAAGCTCTCGACTTTAATGGCAACAACCATAATTTATGCCTTTGCCCGCCTTACCAGAAATCTTAATGTGCGTTCGAAGCTTGCCGAGCAGAGGGGTAGCAGCAGTGTTCTCAGGGCTCTGGCATTGTTCCTTGCTCTTGCCATGCCGAGGGTGAGAGGGAAGCCTCACAGGGGAACCGACTGGTATGCAACTGACTCCAGGAGGAAGAGCCACAGGAAATTTGAGCGGGCTATGATTATGGCCAAGAAAAGGCGACGTCGGGTGAACACGGTTGCGAGCTCACCCCCCAATACCTTTGTAGAAGAAGTCCCGAACATGGAGATCCCACTGGACTTTTTAGAGCGCAAGATGTTTATTGTTCCAGATAATTGGAACCCCCCAACATGTATTGCAGAAGTAGAGGCACCGCCCTGCTCAAGAGCCACCTCAGGTCCCAGCGAAGCACCTAACGAAGATCCCACCACTTGTTTGGTTGAGGAGGAGCCACTGGAAGATACCACATAACTGCAGACAAACAGGGAGCCGCTGGGATGTCAGGAAATGGACGACAAGACGAAGATGCCACCCTCACCACCAGTCCTGCACCCGGAGCATCTGCAGCTGATTTTTGAAGTTCGAAGCCTGGTGGATGATCAAATTTTCAGAGCAGTCTGCGTTAGCCAACACTTGGACATGATCTATGTGGCTTATTCCAGTGCCACTCCATGTGGCTTATTTCAGTGCCCAACCTGTGCCCATCCTTATGTCATCCCAACCAGCGGTGGAAAAGCGATGGACGCTCACGAGGACTTCGGGGAATAGGTTCTTCTGTCTTGCATGATTTCCAAATCTTTTTCTGTAGTAGTTTACCATAGTTGTAGCTCTTTAGTTGTTTGCATGGTTAGCATTAGAACAGACCTCACTGGACTTTTGTTAATTATGGATGTATACCCTGGTTTCCTACGGGCAGGGTGGCGCAATGAACCCTTTGATTTTGCACGCTACTGTGGGCAGACCAACTATCTTGGTTTCCTGCATAGGTAGGACAACTGGCACCTGCGTGTCATGTGTACTCTTTTTATGAAGTTATAATATAATAGGTTTCGCCTTTTACTTAAAAAAAAAAAACATATCGATTTAAAATTCTAATTAGAAAATTAATATTAATTTTTATTAATAAAATAATCAATTTTAACGTTAAAGTCTGAAATTTGGACTCTTCATTCATCTCCCAAAATTTTTTCCAAAAAGAAAAATTCTCCATTATATTAGTATAATATAACTGTTCAAAATTGGAAGATCATATTATAATTTCAACTATTCCCAAAGACTATGATAGACATAAACAAAACTATCACCAAATATCCCTTAAATACAGTAAGATCTAAAAAGCATAATCTCGACTTGGAGAAGAAAACAAAACCTGGAACTTGTAGATTCTTGAAACTTTTACTAACAGTCCACATTATGAAAGGGAGATGTATTCTCTTTGGCCCTCAATGCCATTTTCCGAGCTGTAATATGTGATCCTTCCTTCCAGTTCCATGTAGGATTTCTTTGATAGAAGGTTTGCCTCTATGTTGCGTGTCCTGTATATATGCTGGAAACTTATATCTTGGAATAGTTTTAAATGACCCTGCACTTTTGACTTCCAACCCTTGATGGCGCATACCTGTAGTTTTCCCTTTTTGTTGAGCCAGTCAATCACCACCTTTGAGTCTCCCAGGATTTGCAATTTGGTATGTGAAAGATGATGTGCTACCCTCGGGGTTGCCCAAACTCCCATTAGTTATGTTTATGTGTTTGTCCCATTTCCACAATTCAATGTCCATCTTGTAACCCTGGAACCATGAGATTTAATATATAATCCTACTCCACATTGTTGTCCATTTGTGTTGGTCACCCCATCAAAACAAGCTACAGAGAAACCTTCATGGTAAGTAAATTCACTAAGGTGAGATTTTGGTGAGTTTCAACTTCCCGACTTCATTTGAAGTGCGCTCATAATTCTAATAAGAACCCAACTGAAATATGGAGAAATGTTTTCAAAAATTGTTGTGTTCCTCTCCAGCCAAAGAAACCAGCAGGATAGAGACGGAATATAGGGAATATTCAATTTTTCCTTTGTCCATTGTTGATAACAGTCTTTTATAGAATCGCCCTTCCATAAATCCTTTAGATGGAGGAGAGTTTTTAATCTATGCCAGATGGAGATATTGAAGTAGCATGTGTTGAATAAGTGATTTATGTCTTCGATGGAGCATTTACAAGGTGAGCATCGCCCAGGGCCAGTCTAGCCTTTCCTCTGTATAATTTCCCAACTGTGTATCTTCCCCTCTATAGTCAACCAAGTGAATAATTTTATCTTTAACTATATTGACCATTTCCACAATCCTCGCCTCCATCCTGTAATTTTTTTTTCCCTATGTGGAAATATATGCCAAGTATACATTTTTTTATGACAGATTACCAGAGTGGTCACCGCCCGTCCACATTAAATTGTCTCTATCATCCCCAATGGAAAAACAAGAATTGGTGAGAACTTTTATGAAGCAGTCCCATTCATTTTCCATCGGGCTCGAGAGGTTCAGGTCAAAATGATTGTACCATGTGGGGGAAAGATCGGATCTTCCCTCAATATTCCAAGCCTGTGAGAGATACGAGGTATTTTTTATGTTTTAAAGATGAAATCAACTCAGGCGAGAGAAAGGAAATGTCCTCCAACCCCATTATTATATCAGTACCTATCGCCACTTGTTGGCCGGACCCCGGATGCCAACAGAGACAATGTGTAATTAGGTGTATATATTTTAGTAAGCCCCTCCAAATCATTGACACAGATGTTGAATTGAAGGTTTGAGACCTGTACCATTTTATGATCAATGTTGATGCTAAATATTTATCCATTATGACATCATTCCAGATACCAATACCCATAAGAACTCTCCATAACGTGTTTGCTGCCAGTGACTTACTGAATAGAAAAATATTTTAGAATCCCAATCCTCCATAACTCTTTTGTAAAGCCAGTGACATCCAACGACAAAGATGTAGATGTGGTAGATCCTTAGTCCCTCGCCATAGGAAATTGTACATGAGGTTCTTAAGCATATTTTGAATAGAACAGGGGATGATAGTCAGGGATAGCCAGTATACTAGAATACTTTCAAGAGTCGACTTGACTAGGGTGTAGTTCCCGCTAAGGGACAACCATCGGTTGCACCATAGATCGATATTATTTTCCAATTTAGTTAGTAGCCAATTCCAGGAAGATTTGTTGTGAGGACCCGTCGACATAAAGCGACCAAGATACCAGAAACCCGTTGAGAGTGGAATAAAATTGTATGGAAAAAATATTCTAAAAGGACCTAAATCAACCTCAAATAAACCTACATAGTGCACTATGGATTTTTCTATATTGACCTTTAACCTTGAAGCTTTGTAGAAAAACTTTATAGTTTCTTCAATATCTTGCCATTCATTTAAAGATGCATTTGTCATTAGTAAAATGTCATCTACAAATAAAATGTGTATAATCCTTATCAACCTGGAGAGTTTGATACCTGTGAGCTTCCCAACAACCTTTTTTTCTTTTAGAATCAAACTCAGACCTTGAATAACCAAGATGAATAAAAGCGAGAAAAGTGGACATCCCTGTCGCAATCCATGACCGCTCCTAAATAAGTCAGTCGCTTCCCCATTTACAAGAATTGCGAAGGATGGAGGAAACAAAACTCATTATCCAATTGGTGAAATGAACATCAAAACCTATATGTATTAGGATCAACTGCAAAGTATCCCAATCTATGCAGTCATAGGCTTTTTGTAGGTCAAGTTTCAATATAATTGATTTGATATTCTTCTTCTTGATACTATGGAGGAATTCAAAACATGTTCCAATGGCGTCCTGTATCTGACGACCCTTTAGGAAACCAAGTTGTTCTTTTTATATGTGTCTAGAAAGTATGTGATTAATGTGATTTGAAATAATTTTTTATATAACTTTGTATATAATATTTCAAACTGAGATGGGTTTGTAGTCATTGAAGGTAGTCGGTTTATTAGACTTTGGAATCAACACAATAAAGGTTGAGTTAATACCCCTACTAATTTTACCAAGTGTTCTTGTTTCCTCAAGCATCTCCAGAAGATCAATCCCCACCAAATCAAAGAAGATTGTGAAGAATTCCACGGTCCATCTGTCTGGACCTGGACTCTTGTCCTTCTTAAAGGAATGTAGTACACCTTTTAATTCTTCTATGCTGACAGGACGGGCTAGATCATTGGAATATGTGTCAGTGACCAGGTGTGTAAAGAGTCCTACAAGTCTACATTGTTCTGAAGATATATGCTAGTATTGGACTTTGAAGAAATTGCTAAAGTGTCTCATTGCCTCCAATTTGATGTTATCCTGGCCAGTGTGTAGGCAGCCCGATGATTCGATAATCTCCCAAATGTGCTTCCTGTTTCTTCTATAATTTTCATACTGGTGGAAAAACTTTGTATTCTAATCACCTCCCTTTATCCAAACTTCTCTGATGTGTTGTCTCCAAACTTCTTCTTTTGCCTTTAAAAATACTATTTCGTTTCTACTCCAGACCAATTAAAATCTTTTCATTCTCAACTGATAATTCTCCTTTGACCAAAAGATTTAGAATATCATTAATATCGTATTCCAATTGTCTCATTTTTCGATTAGAAGTCTTGTTCTTTTCCTTTATCCACTGTTTGGTTTTATGTTTTAAATCCTTTAGTTTCCATAAAATCTTGTGTTGTTTGATTTCTTCAATAAGATACCGAGGAGCTAACCATAACTTGTGTACCAGAGAAATATGATTAGATTCTGTCAGCCACTATGGATTTAATTTGAAGTGGTGTGGTCTATGAATCGACCCTCTTTCTAACTGTAACAAAATGGGTGCGTGATCAGAAACGTAGCGATATTCCACCCAAGAGTAGTGAATACCAACCTCCGAGAGAATCTCCTCTGAAACATAGAATCTATCCAATCTCTTAGCAATAACGCAACTACCTTGGCATCCATTTCTCTAGGTGGGAACCAAATTATCTGGTTGAATATCAACCAAATGGTTGTTTTGAAAAAGAGTCTTAAAAAAATATGATAGTGGCCCGACCATAGCCAAACCTCCTCAGATTTCACTTGATGAAACTATGAAATTCAAGTCTCTGACTATGATAAGATTTTTGTGTGATAGAATGCCACTTTCCTCTAGTGCATTCCTCAAATTCCTCCGCTCCTTGCATGGTCCATAGGTATTAAGAATAAGAAACTTCCTCTTATTTGAAATGTTTTTAACTGTACATAGTATTCCACCAACAGAAAGATAAGGAACCAATACAAATTTCCCAGGATCCCAAGCTATCATGAGTCCACCCGAAGTTCTAATAGCATTAATCGCACAAGATACCCAGGATGGTCGGAGGCCATACATGAATGCTCTGGCCTTTTGTACAGGGACCAATGTTTCTTGATAAACAATGATGTCTAGTTGTGTCTTGTCCAATAATATTTTCACCAAGGCCGTTTTGAGGGATCCTCCCACCCCACGTAGGTTACGGGACAGTAATAACATTATCTATCCCTTGTGAGGGCCTTCACTGCTCTAAGTACCCCATTTTCCTTTGAAGAAGAAACATACTCAATTAACTAGGATGGAGTGTGAATGGCCTTCTTCCTGGAACTACGTGTTTTTATAGGTGAGTATTCAATCTCCAGACCACGTGACCAGGCATATTCTTTACCGAAAATCGTCCCCACTGGACATGAGGAGTTGGTTGTACTATCTAAGGGAAAGGGTTTTTGTCTAGAATTTCCAATGTAAGCAGGTAACGGGATGGTGGATGAATGGTCCCATAGGTATGGTAAAAGGGATTCCAAGACCTCATTTAGGGAAGATTCAGAATGTTTTGATTCTTGACAACTTGGAAGGGTAGGCGAAGCATCTGTGTGGGTAATAGGTAGAAAGGCAATTGGTGAAGTTGGTTGATAGGCCTCAAGTGTCGCTGAAGAAGCAAGTGGAGAGGAAGAAATAATAATGGGTAACAGAGCCCTAGAAGGAACAGGGGTTTTAGAAATTGTAAGGGGAGAGTCCACGAGTTTTCTTCCTTTCTCCTGTGTAGGGACCAGCTCATATGACACAACAATAGGTGTTTCCCCTCCCATGGGCCACCCCTCAAATGTAGTGTTCTCCATTAACCAAACCGAGGCATCCAATACCTCTTTTTCTAAAAAATTCAGTGATGAAAATAACGAGGGACAATGCGAGAGAATCTTACCAGTATTTGAAACCGAAGGAGAAAAAGAAACTGTCGGTTCAAGGGGGGAAACATATGCTTCTGAGATATTATGGTTTATATTCGATGAAGATATATAAGAAGTATCTTGTTGTTGTTCTTCATTTGGTTCATCGAGCGAGCTAAATTCGTTGCATTCCTTTTGTAGGTGGCCTATTTTGTGACAATGGCCACACCGAGAAGGTATGTTGAGATAGTCAAGGCGTTGGGAGGTTTTCCTTCCCTGCCATTCTGTCTCTAGACATTCTAGTAAGCCTTGGTAGATATCAACTTCTATTAGTACATGATCCACCTTCCTGTATACAGATCTTAAATTATTAGAATCCACAGAGATAAAACCACCCAGAGCATTTCATATCGCCTTGAGTGCAGCCTCATTCCAAAGGTGTATGGGCATGCCTGGAAGGAGCACCCATAAATGACATTGTTGGAAATAGTCATTTGTCGGGTTGAAATCAATCCTCCACTTCTTTATCATAAGATTTCTTCCTCCCATCTTCCATCTCTGCTCCAAGAGCTTGTTTTGGTCATCCAATGACTTGACAATGAAGCCAAGCCAGCCCCTGGTCAGATAGAGAACCTTCGGTGTATATCCGAGGAGGGGAGACCAATGTGTTTGAACCCACTCCTCTAAGGGGACCTTGCAAATATAATGGTAAGAGACCCTACTAACAAGGCCACAAAGGGTGAGGCATGCTGCCTCTTCTAACTCGATGTCTGAGCCCATCACTAGCTTATGTTTGGTCTTTACAGGTTTCCATAGCTTCCGAGCAGAACCGGGTTTCCTGGAGGTGTTTTTAAATCTGGTGTTTGAACTCACCTTCATCTTATGAGCATAGTCAAATCCAGAAGTTTGTACATACTTAGGGTATTTTCGTGGAGAATAAGAGTGACTAGGGAGATTGTCTATATGAGAGAGATGGAGACAAGGTAAGTCCTTAGTGGAAGAAGGTAGTTAGGATGTCCCATCTGGAAGAGGAGACTTTAAGGAAGAATTAATGGTGTGCAGAGTGTCTAGCTTATCAAAGAGGTCGGACTGTTGCCACAAAACTTCATCTGTGGGCTTCATTAACTTAGAGACGTAAAGATTTATGTCATCAAGTTCAGGAGGTAAGGATCTCATCTCCCAATTTAGAAAAGAGGTATGTTTAACGAAATGTTCTAAACCTTGGACTCTTCATTCCTCTCCCAAGTGTGTGTGGAGCCACTTTTGCAATAAAATTAATTAAGAGGGAAGCATAAACATCATTCAATGTTAATTTTGGAAAAAGGTTTGTGACAATAAAATTAAATAAAATTAATCAAGATGGAAGTATAAACATCATTCAATGTTAATTTTGGAAAAAAAAGTTGGTTTATAGTGGTTTCATAGGTCAAGGTTTGTTTACATTTGTTTAACGAATCCTTTGTTTGTGGTATTTAACATCCCAATGCACCAACCATTTAGAAAATTATATTTCCATAACTTTAATAGCATACATTTATTTTGTCTTTTGTCAAATTAGCACATATCAAATCCATATATTTTCTAACAACATCAATTGCTTTTGTCCTTGGTTAAATTAGTAGGTTTAAACTCCATATTTTTTATGTAAGTTCTAGGGATTTGTTTCCTTTATAAAGTCTATTTGTTTTTTCAATAAATTATGTATATTTATGTGAATCTCCTTTATAAATTGCAGTTGTTTCTCAATAAATTATGTATATTTATGTGAATTTCACTAAGTGCATTGTCTAAACCAACTTATGGAAATCAAGATAACAAGTCCTCATCCAATCTATAAGCTAAACAACCACATACATATTTAAATAACAATCAAGAGGTATTTAACCACCGTTGTGAAGGAAGACTTTTACACGTTACCTTAATAATATAAAAGTAGATATAATAAATAATAAAGGCACTTTGACAATGGTAATTCAGATGTCATAATACATCATCAACGAAATATTTACATGTATGTGGTCTTTCATGCTATGGTTTCTCGTAGAAATTACAAGTTGGTCTCAATGGATGATAATCATTATTATGATCAATATAATTATTATATTGTAAAGATATGATAATAATTCTATTTAATTATAATATAATTTTAATTTTATTTGTATTTTTAATATGTCATTAATAAATTCTATAAACCTTGATCACTATGAATAATGACTTTCTTATGAGACATTTTGTTATGGACCAAGTGCCTTGAAAATGATAGAAAGTCAATGAATACACTCCACTTCAAGGGGAAAACCTTCTTTTATAGTATATCCAATTCACAAGACAAAAGTATGATGATCCTAAGACTAGGTCTCCTTGGTGTGTGTNACAAATAAAATAATATTGAATGTTTATTAGGGACTTAACATAGCCCCCCTCTTTAAAAACAAAATACCTCAAAGCTTGCAATTGAGGGTGTTTCTTCACGAATTGCTCATTTTTCCATGTATCTTCTTCCAAAGGCATATTCTTCCACTTGATTAGTTACTCCATAATGGTTATATTGTATAGAGATAGAGAATGTTGATCTATAACTTTTTCTAGTTCAAAAATCAAGTTCCCTTCTTCATCTAATTCTGGAAGTTCTCTTTACACTGGCATAGTTTGTCCTAAAACCTTTTTTAGGAAAGGTACATGAAAAACCTTATGAATGCAAGAAGAAGGAAAGTCTAACTCTTACCCTACTTGTTCAATCCTGCAAATAATCTTGTAGGGTCCACAAAATTTTGGAGCTAATTTCTTATTCTTCTTTTTCTTGAGTGTGGATTGCTTATAATGTTGAAATCTCAAAAATACCCAATCATCGTCCTCAAATTGTCTTTCATTTTGATGTTGATATGCTTTTTGTTTCATCTTATTTTGTGCCATTTGAAGGTTTTCCTTAATAATTGTCAAAGTTTCTTTGGTATTCTTCATATGTGACTCTATTGCATGTACTTTGGACTTATCTCTGAGACGGAGATGGAATGTTGTGTACCCTTGTGTGGGGTGAGGTCCCATGAGTTGGGTGTGTCGTTCTCTCTTAGATGGAGATGAAACGATGTACTGGTCTCCTCTATAAAGAGAATTGAGATGATGTGATACTCCAGATGATTCTCCTATGAGATGAAATGAGAAAGAGATATGTTGAGTGGGATGTGCCTATGGTTGAGCATAGGTGAATGTGATCCTAAAGTTTGAGCACTAGTGACTGTGATTCTCCTGTGAGACGTAGTGAGATAGAGATGTGGACGTCCATGTGGATGAGCACAGATGGATGTGCCCCTAGTGGTTGAGCACTAGTGGGTGTATGAGATCCCTTGCTATATTGTTCAAGAGTCAAACTTACTTGTAACTCTATTTGTGATGTAAAGGGTACAGGTCGGCCCCACCATGAAGTGAAAGATAATTAATTTAAAAGATAATTAATATGGTAATTATTAATTATATTGTGAGTTATTGAGGTCATCCCTGTTGTGCCAATAGAAACTAATTTTGATATTTCTAGTCTAATATAAATAAAGTTAAATTCCCCATCAAGGAATCACAATACAAGTGTGAGTTTGGAAATTTCAGCAAGTACTTGTTCTTGGGCTGAAGTGCACACCTCTCTTGGGCGCTAGTCTTCTAGGATTTGTGAGCACCCTTTTGTGTGCTAGGTTTATGGTGTGGAAGGTCTTTATCTTGAAGAATATAGAAAAGGATTGGTTGGGTTTTGTTCCCTTGTTGAGAATGGCTTCCCATGATAATTATTGTGTACTTGTGCATGGTATTTCTTCTTGTGATCTTGGTTGCTGCAACAAATTGTTAATGGTGAAACTGTAATTGTCTATGGTTCAAGTAAAATGCTAAAATTGGAATGAAATTCATGATTGAGCATAGATTAATGAAAATTCAACATGGTATCAGATCATAGTTCTTGAAGAAACCATTTCACAAGAAAATTCCAGTCATCCCCTCACTTCTGCAAAATCGTATGGCCTTCTTAGGGTTTCAAGAAAATATGTACGACTTCCTTTATGAGGTGTTTCATCACTTGACATTTGGAAATTGAGGATAAAAAGTGAATAGGAGTTTATGGCCTCCTTCAGCACACCTCTAGCAATATTTAGATTGCATTCCCTAGCATTTTGATTTTTTTGGCCCTAGGGTTTCGCAAATTTTTGTAGAAATTTCAGAATTAGGGCTTCTACAACTCATTGAAGGAGCTATTTAAATCACCAGTGTTCTTCTATCTCTCAAGGCTTATTTTTGGCATTCATAAGCCCAACAAAATCTGAAAATTGTTATCCTATTCTAGTCATTAGGTTTTCTAGCCCAATTGACAAGGGTTTATGAAGAATAAAAATATGATGAACCTAATCATGATGGAACACAAGCTTGGTGGATCAAGAAAACTCAATTCCCGGAAGCCAAGAATTCAAGGAGATGAATACATCAACATCTCATCACTCTCAAGTATGGTCCCTACCAATGATAAAACTTGGTTAATTGATAGTGGTGCCTCCAGGCACATGACCGGTTTTAGAGATCACCTAACAAATTTTGTTGAGAAAGATACACATCTACATGTTGTTCTTGGAGACGATGCCAAATATAATGTGAAAGGGGTTGGAAATTCTACCTTCCAAATAGATTCACATATGCAACTCCAACTAAGTGAAGTAATATATGTACTTGGGATGAAGAGGAACCTTGTCTCCATTTCTGCCTTGGAAGACAAAGGATAAAAGGTTACCTTTTCAAAAGGAAGAGTTCTTGCATGGCACAAAGACTCACATATAAATTCTTCCAAGGTAATTGGTGTTCGTGAAAAAATCTTGTACAGATTAACCATCAGACCAGTCCAGGCACTCTTACATGACACTATCATATTGAGTGAGCTATGGCATAGAATACTTGATCACATTCATTATAGAGCTCTCCCAACTCTAGGAAAAATGGTAATAGGCCTTCCAGAGATACAGATTTAGCATAAAGTTGTTTGAAAAGGTTCTGCTCTTGGAAATAATGTTAAAGGGTCCTTCTTAAGAAGTGACAATAGATCCAAGGAAATCTTGGACTTGATACATTCAAATGTGTGTGGACCAATGATTGTTGTCTCTCTAAATGTGTATTTGTACTATGTACACTTCATAGATTATCACTCTCGAAAAACTTGGATTTACTTCCTGAAAAACAAGGATGGAGTCCTTGCAAAATTTCAAGAATTCAAAGCTTAGTTTGAGAACCTGACTGGAAGAAAGATCAAGGTACTAAGATAAGATAATGGAGGAGAATACACCTCCAAGGATTTCATTAATTTATGTATTGAAGCAGGGATCAAGAGGGAGTTCACAGTTCCTTACAACCTTCAACAAATTGGTGTTGTCGAGAGGAAGAACAGAACTATCATCGAGGAAACCAAAGCAATGATACATGATCAGAGTCTACTTATGACTCTATGGGAAGAAGCATGTATGAAAAAAGTGTATGTTTAGAACAGGAGTCCTCATCATATCTTGAAGAACATAACTCCAGAAGAATCCTTCACCAAAGTGAAGCTTGAGATTGGACACTTCATGATATTTGGGTGCCCAGTATATTTTCATGTACCCAAAGAGAAGAGATCCAAGATAGACCCTTCAAGAACAAAGGGTACATTTGTAGGATACAGTGAATCCTGGAAGGCATATCGGATCTACATTCCTGGTCAGAGACAGATTTTGATAAGAAGAGATGTTACTTTTAAAGAAGAGATATCCTTCCAAAGATCCAAATAATCTCATATGGAAATTGTTAGTGAGACAATGCCTTCTCCCCCTTCAGCAGTTCAGAGGGAGACAGACATTGTTCCAATTGATCCAGTTGTTTTAGTCGATCCAGTTGCACCAATTTACATGGCCGGAGATATTGCAGTAGCACATAAAAGGCATGCTTGGTCTCGACAAACTCTATAGGAAGAAGAGGGAAATACAACCCCTCAAGGGACAACCAGAGAGAGAAAGAGACCAAATATATTCTCAAGCTAGCTTTCATCTATGAGCCACATTTTTTACTCTAAGATTTCTTGTCATGGAGAAGCTTTAGGTGAATAGGTATTGCAAGATGCCATGACAAAAGAATATCTGTCTATATTGAAAAATGATGTATGAGATATTCTTTTGAGACCAGAGGGAAAGTCTTTAGTGACTTCCAAATGGATTTATAAAATCAAGCATGCATCCAATGGAAGCATTGAGAAATACAAAGCGATATTTGTAGCCAGAGAGTTCTCGCAAGTAGAGGGAGTTGACTATGATGAGACATTTTCTCCAGTAGCCCGATACACTTCCATCTATTCTATCATTGCACTATTTGCTTCCATGGGTTAGAAACTACATCAGATGGATGTAAAGATAGTTGTTCTCAATGGTGAAATTGAGGAAGAAGTTTATATCGAGAAGCTAGAAGGATTCGTTATACACAACAAAAAATCTCATGTGNTCGAGAAG
This sequence comes from Picea sitchensis, assembly GCA_010110895.2. NCBI lineage: Eukaryota > Viridiplantae > Streptophyta > Pinopsida > Pinales > Pinaceae > Picea > Picea sitchensis. The sequence goes on from SNQJ01S0082512.1 coordinate 14,620, forward strand.
CTAGAAGGATTCGTTATACACAACAAAAAAATCTCATGTGTCCAGGTTGAACAAATCCATGTATGGACTAAAACAAGCACCTCATTATTGGTACAAGAAGATGGATGGATTCCTGATGAGTTTGGGCTTCAGCAAGAGTGTTGTTGATCCAAACCTATATTATCACACCGATGGCAACGAGTGCTTAATCTTAGTCCTATATGTGGACTAACTTTTCCTCACTGGTTTAGAGAGACTCATTATTGAATGCAGACAAGAATTGACTGCTAAATTTGAGATGAAGGATTTAGGCTTGATGCATTACTTCTTGGGACTAGAAGTATCGCAGAGGACAAATGAGATTTTCCTAAGTCAAGGAAAATATACTGTGGAGATATCGAAAAATATTGGTATGACAGAATTCAAATCCATGCCTACACCAATGGTGATGGATTTGAATAAAATAAGTGATGTTGATTTAGGAGAGATTGATCCACACTTGTACAGATAGTTGATTGGATCACTGATGTATCTGGTTAACACCAGACCTAATATATGCTATGCAGTGAATTTTCTTAGCCAGTTCATAATTCAACCGAGTCAGACTCACTGGATAGAAAAAAAACATGTATTGAGATACCAATGAGGAACAGTTGGATATGGCCTGAGATATGCCTCCAGTGTAGACTTGAGATTACAGGGATATGTTGATGCAGATTGGGCAAGGAGCGTAGTGAACTGAAAGAGCACCTTCATTTGTTGATTTACTTTAGGGTATGCCATGGTTTCCTAGTGTACCAAGAAACAGATCTATGTGGCATTGAGTATCACAGAGGAAGGGTACATAGCATTGAATGTGGTAGTCCGTGAAGCAGTGTGTCTTCACAAACTTCTAATAGATTTATTTGATCACGAGATGGATCCTACTACTATTCATTATGATAACCATAGATGTGTGAAGCTCTATGAGAACCATTTGTTTCATGATAGATCAAAACACATCAAGATAAAATATCACTATATCAGAGACATGGTGTAGATGAAAACAACACATGTGAAATACCTTCCTACCCATGAGCATATTACACCCATATTCACAAAACTGCTTGCCAATATGAAGTTTGAGTAATTCTATGAGAGACTTGACCTAGTGGAGAATGCCTCCCTAGCTGAGAGGGAGTGTTGATGATTACAGTTGCGTGAGACATCCTCCTGGACATAGACTAAGTGAGTCGACCAGAGAGAGAGCCCATGATTTGGGTGTGTGGTTCCTCTCTAAGATATAGATTGAATGTTGTGTGCCCCTCTGTGGGGTGAGGAATCCCATGAGATGGGTGTGCCCATAAGATGGGTGTGTGGTTCCTCTCTCAGACGGAGATGGAATGTTTTGTGCCTCTATGTGGGGTGAGGAAGCCCATGAGTTGGGTGTGTCTTTCTCTCTAAGATGGACATGAAATGATGTATTGGTATCCTCTATGCAAAGAATTGAGATGATTTGATAATTCAGATGATTCTCCTATGAGACATAGTGAGAAAGAGATCTGTTGAGTAGGATGGGCATGTGGCTGAGCATAGGTGAATGTGATCCTAGTGGTTGAGAACTAGTGAGTGTGATTCTCCTATGAGACGCAGTGAGATAGAGATTTGGACATCCCTGTGGCTGAGCACTAGTGGGTGTATGAGATCCCTTGCTATATTTTTCAAGAGTCATACTTACCTGTAACCCTATTTGTGATGTAAAGGGTACAGGTCATCCCACGATAAAGTGAAATATAATTAATGTAAAAGATCATTAATATGGTAATTATTAATTATATTGTGAGTTATTCAGATCGTCCCTGTTGTTCCAATAGACACTACTTTTGATATGTCCAGTCTAATATAAATAAAGGTAAATTCCCCATTGAGGAATCACAACACAAGTGTGAGTTTGGAAATTTCAGCAAGTACTTGTTCTTGGGCTAAAGTGTGCACCTCTCTTGGGCGCTAGTCTTCTAGGTTTTGTGAGTACCCTTTTGTGTGCTAGTTTAATGGTGTGGAAGGTATTTATTTTGAAGAATATAGCAAAGGATTGGTTGGGTTTTCTTCTTTTGTTGAGAAGGGTTTCCCAGGATACTTTTTGTGTACTTGTGCATAGTATTTCTTCTTGTGATCTTCGTTGCTGCAACAAATTGTTAATGGTGAAACTGCAATTGTCTATGGTTCAAGTAAAATGATAAAATTTGAATGAACTTCATGCTTGAGCCTAGATTAATGAAAAATCAACATGAATTTCCTTCACAAACATTCCTTCCACTGGGCTTGTTGTATATCTACTTTGAATTCCTAAAAAATGTGCATATTTTGTGAGTTTATTGAACGAACACAAAAATGGAATCCCTACCTTCAAATTTTGGTCACCATGTAATGAATTCCATTGATGTCTCTTCCCATATTTGATTAGGTATATGTAATGGTTGAAGTAACCCTACAAATTTTACTATCTCTCCTTTATTTCTTTGGAAAACCCGACATTCTCTTACAATATTTTTAATATCTTTCTTCATTCCTTCCCAAAAGAAATATGTTTTTGTCCTTTTATATGTTTTAAGGAACCTTGCATGTCCTACCATCGAATATTCATGGGAATCCCTTAATATTTGTTGCTTAAACTTTGATTTAAGGCATAGAAATATTCTACCTTTCTACCAAAGTATATCTCCCTTCCACTCCCAAAGTTCCATACAATTCATCCCTTCCTTTATACATTGTATTTTTTTGTTTAGTATTGTTGTCATTTTTCCATTCATATAGAGCTTATTTCATCCACACAGGAATAGAATATGTAATAGAATATAATCTTGAGGCTTCTTCTATTCTAGAAAGAGCATCTTCTACTACATTTTTCTTCCCCTTTTGTAGATTATTTCAAAATCAAACCCCATTTTTTTTGCTACCCATTTTTGTTGTTCTTTTGATGACAATATTTCAATGCTCCAAAAAGTACTTTAGGCTATCATGGTCTTTCTTGACTTTAAAGTTCCTCCCAATAATATATTGTCACCATTTTTTTATTCCATGTAAAATTCCTTCAATTTATTTTTCGTATGTAGATTTCACCAAATCTTTTCCCTTGAATTGTTTTCTTTCAAAATCCAATGGTATCCCTTCTTGTGTCAATACTACTCCCATTACTAATACTAATGCATCACATTCTACTATTGATGTTTTACCAAAAATAGGTGTTGTCAATACACCTGCCTTTTTGAGTTCTAAGAAAAAGGGGAAAGAGGGAAAAAAAGAAGAAGAAGGAAACTAGGGAAAAGAGGTGACATAAAAAGGGAAAAAGGGGAACTTAAGGGAAAAAGCGGAAAGTCAACTTAGTAAAGAATCTTCCATTTAAGAGCTTCTAATTTTAAACCGAATTAGCAATTTAATAAAAATCACAGTTATTAAAACCTGTAAGAGAATTTGGGGACACCTAGGAGTGATTCTAGGAGTAACTCTAGGTGGGTGAGGGAAATAAAGATAATTACTTAATTAAAGAAATTAATTCATGGAGGATTGTAGGGGATGAGGGACACTTGTACGGAGAGGAATTTTTAGGAATTTATTTTTAAAACTTTAATTAAATGAGATTTTAGGAAAGAAAGGAAGTTTGAAACTCTATAAAATAAAGGGAGGATAAGGAGGAAGGAGGATCTTCTGTTTGCGTAAAGTTACGCTGCAGAAATGTCAACTTGACTAATTTACTTGTGGGAGTTGGGATACCCAGCTCGGAGAGGAGTGGTAACTCGGCCTTGCGAGGAAAACTGGGAGCTAGACGAAATCTCTGGATAGTGTGTGTAGCCCCTTTGTGGCTCAAGGGGCTAAGGGGGAAGAAGAGTACCCCTAGCGTTGGCTGGGAGGTACCGGTGAGGTCTTGACAGTCGGCAAGCGAGAGTTACACAGAGCACGGGACGTCATTCGAAGCGGGATATCAGGCAACGATACACTCTTTTATTTTGTAGAGTAGAATGCATTAGGACTTATGCTTGGATCTGCTTATTTAATGGAAAAGTAAGATGTTTTTTTAAATTGGTGACTAGAACCTTCCTTAGCCTAGCCTTGATGGTTGTTGACTCCCATGGCCTTCGTTTTCCGCATGTCGTGACCACCCTGTGTGTTGATTGTGACCCTGAGGTTGTTTATCCTTTTTCCATAGCTCACCAGTCCTCGTCTGAGCGGTCGTCTAGGAGCATGATCTACGGTCATCGCCTTAGCGTTAAAAGACCTATGGATCTCAATGCCCTACTTTTCTGTGCGAGGATGGTGAAGCGAAGGATGAACCCTTCCACCATCTACCTCTGTTATTGTCCCTAGCTGATTGTTCGACTTGTGATTTCTAGGAAAAAGTGCCCTCGAGTATGGATTTCCTTGCGTCCTTGTTGGTTTAGTTATGCGCTTGATTGATCACCCCTGCCTTTGTCCGCGGTTGACCTCATAACTGCATTTTAACTTGAGAAAACAATTTTACGTTCTGCTTGGGATGTTAAGGAATTGATTACTCGATGTTTCATGGCCCGACCAATTTATATATGTTAACAGTGATTTTTTTTTTAATCTAGACACATGTTTAATTACCATTCTAGTGGTAACTATTTTGAGTGATAGAAAAATTTACATATAATGATGCGTGGTGTGGGTAGTTTGACATTGCAAAAAAAAAACTATCTTCATGTCGACATTTTTTTTTTATATGGTGTTATGGCTTGGGCAACCCATGGATTCTTGTCTACATTTTCATATTGGCATCCGGTAGCTGGAGAAACAATTAAATTCTAGACTACGCTTTTACTTTTTGTCTGCGTTTTTTTTACTGGGAGGGATAAATTTACTCTTCTAGATGAATATTTAACTCTGCGCTATGGTACATTGTGGGGTCCATTCAACCTTACATTGGTATGGATGAATTGGAGCTCTACGCTCGTAAATCTGTTTCTAGCAAATCTCTCCGTAACTGTGGATGACAATATAAATTCCAGTCTGGGCGTTGCCCAGAAAAACACAACCTTAACACTAAAATATCAAGAAAGAGCGTTAACTTGATAGTTGATTTACCTCCCTATAGATTAGCTCTCTCAGATCATCCGTGGTTAGCCTTTCCTTTCAAGCTCAAACTCCATTTTGATTTAGGATGCTTTGGAATTTCATTGCCAGCTTTCACTAAACCTATGAAAAATGGATGAGCTAACGCCTGTACTTTCTCAAAGCATTACAAATAAGATATAATTACTTAAGACGCATCAATCCTATCAATGTCAGTAAACCAAGAGTAAGATCGGTGCCATGAAAGTAAACATGGATGGTAACAACGTTTTGGATGTCCATATAGAGCATCGAATGGTTTCACCTCCTCAGCTGTCGGTCGATCCTCAGGTTCAAGTGCAAGCATTTGTTTAGGAAGATCAAGTGCTAAAGGTTTTGAATTCGGGAACTTTTAGGGAATTGGTATTGGCTTCTTTTCTGCATGCTGCGTAGTTACCTTATGGCCTTGTCATTCTTAATATGAAATTACCAAGATGATACACACAAAAGAGAATTTTCAAAACAAACAGAAATTTAAGACCAGATCAATGTGAAATTTGTTTATTCAAAAGCTAAGGTTAGAATCAAGGAATTTCATGCAAATTTTGTCCCATTTGTTTCTGAATTGACAACCATTATGGTCCCAGCTACTACCAAATATCAATTTATAGCTTATGATAACAAGTTGTCTCTATGGGAGCATTTGGTCAGAGACAACCAAATCCAGAAACATGCAATGTTTATGTGCACACAACAACACATGTTATTTTAAGCATTCGATCAATCACCTATTCTTTATCAATTATATGGTTGTATGACTTCTTTTATGCTATTATTTTTATGTTTGATACCTGTCAGAAATGAACTATTGTTTATATTTATAGAACAAAGAAGACGACATTGCATTGTTGGTATGCCCACGCTTTCTGCCTCTAATTGTGGGTTGTGTGCGTTGAATGGCCGAGTGTGCTTAACTACTGACTGCGCCTCCTAACCTGGAAAATATAGTAATTTTAGACCGCCAACTAGGCATCCATACTCCTGAGCCTTACCTTTACCTGGCAGCGTGTCCTGCTGGCATCAGTTGGGTTGGAACAACCTTCCTTCCCCTCACTTTTTTCAGTTTTAAGTATTGTTATGGGATTCTGTTTTGCACCGACTATGGTGACTGGATTCGAATGACTTAACTAAGATCAGGCCCTGTAATCATTCCCATTTATCTTTTATGTCAGTAAATCTTGTTACTATAGGTGGAAATAATTTCTTTTAAACTTTTAGGACAGAAAAATCTCATTAAAGACATGTGGCAGTGTATCTAATTATAGGTACACGACCTTAGTGTCTCATTGATTATGATTGGCTTTTTGACATTTACACTCCTTAGCCTATTCCTTTAACGGTGCAGACAACGGTCACTTGGCTACCTTTAGTTAAGTTAGTCACATGCTGTAATTTATTGATTTAATAATGTCTCCATGATGTTTCTTGCCTTGACGTAGTTAGTGTTGTTAGTGGTATATTAATTGATAGGTTATTTATTATTAAATTCCATGTTATGAAATACCTTGGTAATTTTGTTTGTGATAAAGGCTTTTATTATTTGCTTCATTGTTTATTTTAATGGTAGCCTTTAGTTTAAAATGGTTGCTATTGTTATCAATATTAATGGCTACTTAGAAGGAGTTTTGGATTAAAGATGGGTTTGCATATTTTACTTTGCTAGACTGGTTGCCTTTAATGTCTATTGATTGTAAATTAATGGCTAAATTATAATTTAGACAATCTAGTTAGGTTATAATTAATGATTAATTATGTTTTAATTATTAACCAAGTCGAAGTCCAGACTTGCCTATTGATGTCTATCTAACGTTGAATTAGAGGGTACTTTGATGACAAATTGTGATTTAATGTTGCACAATGGATTGGTTTTAAGACTAATGTAGATTGTACCTTATTGTCATATTGCATTTTAGACATGCTAAGTAGGGCTCCTATTAGATGATTAAAATAGACTGTAATTACTAACTAGCTTGACTCGGCTATTGATCAGGGTTTGGCGAAGTCGTTTTTAGCTTGCAGTTCCCGTTGAGGGTGTTGTGGTTCCTTTTAAATAATGTTTGTACTTGGTTTGTAAACATTTAATGTGCTTGGTTGCTCACTGTAAGGGTTCTAGTTACTTGTATAATTAATTATTGGTTGTTAGGAAGATTGTTCTTAGCTTAGTAGGTTTGGTCTGCTTGTGTTGGGCGAGATGTAGAAACCTCCTTGTTCCTTAGAACAGTTGCCAGCCCTGAGACCTTAAATGGTCAAAATCGATGGGAACCTGGGCTTGAGCGTTGCTTATGTGTCATGGAGGTCCTAACCATTACAGGGTAGGATGGGTGGGTAGTCATTCTTATTCTTGTTAGGTCGTCATGTTGTTGTTGCATGAGTTACTTGTGTGGTGCTCGTCGTCGTGTTGCATTGTTGAGTATAATGTCATGTTTACCTTCCTACACACAAAAAAAAAGAAAAAAAAAATTGCACTTGTTATGTGAGGCTTGATGTTGTGACAAAACGGGAGGTTTGTTACATCACATCAATATTAATTATTCTACTCAAATTGTTTGCAATTAGAGTTAAATCCCTTATAGACCATAATTCAAGTAGGAGAAAATGGAATTTTATTTGTAATGGTTGGATTCCCACTCTTCCCTTAATTAAATCAAATAAAGGACTCTATCTTTTGAGTGATATGATAGAGATATCCGA
>SNQJ01S0082512.1:37433-54216 GCA_010110895.2 Picea sitchensis
TGGTATCCATCTGTGTTGGTCGCCCCATCAAAACAAGCTACAGAGAAACCTTCACGGTATGTAAATTCACTAAGGTGAGATTTTGGTGAGTTTCGATTTCCCGACTTCATCTAAAGTGCACTCATAATTCTAATAAGAACCCAGCTGACATATGGAGAAATGTTTTCAAAAATTGTTGTGTTCCTCTCCATCCAAAGAAACCAGCATGATAGAGCCGAAATATAGTGAATATTCAATTTTTCCTTTGTCCATTGTTGATAACAGTCTTTTATAGAATCGCCCTTCCATAAATCCTTTAGATGGAGAAGAGTTTTTAATCTATGTCAGATGGAGATATTGAAGAAGCATGTGTTGAATAAGTGATTTATGTCTTCGGTGGAGCGTTTGCAAAGTGAGCATCACCCAAGGCCAATCCAGCCTTTCCTCTATAGAATTTCCCAAATGTGTATCTTCCCCTCTATAGTCAACCAAGTGAATAATTTTATCTTTAACTGTATTGACCATTTCCACAATCCTCGCCTCCATCCTGTAATTTTGTTGTTTCCCTACGTGGAAATATATGCCAAGTATACATTTTTTTATGACAGATTACCAGAGTGGTCACCGCCCGTCCACATTAAATTGTCTCTATCATCCCCAATGGAAATACCAGAATTGGTGAGAACTTTTATGAAGCAGTCCCATTCATTTTCCATCGGGCCCGAGAGGTTCAAGTCAAAATGATTGTACCATGTGGGGGAAAGACCGGATATTCCCTCGATATTCCAAGCCTGTGAGAGATACCAGATATTTTTTATTTTTTAAAGATGAAATCAACTCAGGGGAGAGAAAGGAAATGTCCTCTAGTCCCATTATTCTATCAATACCTATCGCCACTTGTTGGACAGACCTCGGATGCCAACAAAGACAATGTGTAATCAAGTGTATAGATTTTAGTAAGCCCCTCCAAATCATTGACACAGATGTTGAATTGAAGGTTCTAGACCTGTACCATTTTATGATCAAAGTTGATGCTAAATATTTATCCATTATGACATCATTCCAGATACCAATACCCATAAGAACTCTCCATAACGTGTTTGTTGCCAATGACTTACTGAATAGAAAAATATTCTGGAATCCCAATCCTCCATGACTCTTTTGTAAATCCAGTGACATCCAACGACAAAGATATAGATGTGGTAGATCCTTATTCCCTCACCATAGGAAATTGTACATGAGGTTCTTAATCTTATTTTGAATAGAATAGGGTATGATAGCCAGGGATAGCCAATATACCGTAATACTTTCAAGAGTCAACTTGACTAGGGTGTAGTGCCCACCAAGGGACAACCATCGATTGCACCATAGATCGATCTTCTTTTCCAATTTAGTTAGTATCCAATTCTAGGCGGATTTGTTGTGAGGACCCGTCGACATAAAGCGACCAAGATACCAGAAACTCGTTGAGAGTGGAATAAAACTGTATGGAAGACATATTCTAAAATGAGCTAAATCAACCTCATATAAACCTACATAGTGCACTGTGGATTTTTCTATATTGACCTTTAACGCTGAAGCTTTGCAGAAAAACTTTATAGTGTCTTCAATATCTTTCCATTCATTTAAAGATGCATTTGTGATTAGTAAAATGTCATCTACAAATAAAATGTGTATAATCCGTATAAACCTCGAGAGTTTGATACTTGTGAGCTTCTCGACAGCCTTTTTTTCTTTTAGAATCAAACTCAGACCTTCAATAACCAAGATGAATAAAAGAAGGAAAAGTGGACATCCCTGTTGCAATCCGTGGTCGCTCCTAAAGAAGTCAGTCACTACCCCATTTACAAGAATAACAAAGGAGGAGGAGGAAACACAACTCATTATCCAATTGGTGAAATGAACATAAAAACCTATATGTATTAGGATCAACTGCAAAGCATCGTAATCTATGCAGTCATAGGCTTTTTGTAAGTCAAGTTTCAGGATAATTGATTTGATATTCTTCTTCTTGATACTATGGAGGCATTCAAAATCCATGCCAATGGCGTCCTGTATCTGACAATTAGGAAACCAATTTGTTCTTTTGATATGTGTCTAGAAAGTATGGGATTAATGTGATTTGCAATAATTTATTATATAACTTTGTATATAAGATTTCAAACTGAGATGGGTTTGTAGTCATTGAAGGTAGTCGGTTTATTAGACTTTGGAATCAACGTAATAAAGGTTGAGTTAATACCCCTTCTAATTTTACCAAGTGTTCTTGNTCTCCAGAAGATCAATCCCTACCAGATCAAAGAAGATTGTGAAGAACTCCACGGTCCATCTGTCTGGACTTGGACTCTTGTCCTTCTTAAAGGAATGTAGTACATATTTTAATTCTTCTATGCTGAAAGGATGGACTAGATCATTGGAATATGTGTCAGTGACCAAGTGTGTAAAGAGTCTTGAAAGTCTGCATTGTTCTGAAGATATATGATAGTATTGGACTTTGAAGAAATTGCTAAAGTGTCTCACTGCCTCCGATTTGATGTTATCCTAGCCAGTGTGTAGGCAGCCCGATGAGTCGATAATCTCCCAAATGTGCTTCTTGTTTCTTCTATAATTTGCATACTGGTTGACAAACTTTGTATTCTAATCACCTCCCTTTATTCAAACTTCTCTGATGCGTTGTCTCCAAACTTCTTCTTTTTCCTTTAAAATACTATTCTGTTCCTACTCCAGACCAATTAAAATCTTTTCATTCTCAACTGATAATTCTCCTTTAACCAGAAGATTTAGAATATCATTAATATCGTATTCCAATTGTCTCATTTTCCGATTAGAAGTCTTGTTCTTTTCCTTTATCCACTGTTTGAGTTTATGTTTTAAATCCTTTAGTTTCCATAAAATCCTGCGTTGTTTGCTTTCTTCAATAAGATACCGAGGATCTAACCATAACTTGTGTACCAGGGAAATATAATTAGATTCTATCAGCCACTATGGATTTAATTTGAAGGGGTATGGTCTGTGAATCGACCTGCTTTCTAACTGTAACAGAATGGGTGTGTGATCAGAAACGTAGGGATATGCCACCCAAGAGTGGTGAATACCAACCTCTGAGAGAATCTCCTCTAAAACATAGAATCTGTCCAATCACTTAGCAATAGAGAAACTAACTTGGCGTCCATTTCTCCAGGTGGGAACCAAAGTATTTGGTTGAATATCAACCAAATGGTTGTTTTGAAAAAGAGTCTTAAAAAAATATGATAGTGGCCTGACCATAGCCAAACCTCCTCATATTTTACTTGATGAAACTATGAAATTCAAGTCTCCGACTATGATAACATTTTTGTGTGATAGAATGCCACTTTCCTCTAGCATGTTCCTAAAATTCCTCCGCTCCTTGCACGGTCCATAGGTGTTAAGAATAAGAAACTCTCTTTTATTTGAAATGTCTTTAACTATATATAGTATTCCACCAACAGAAAGATAAGGAACCAATACAAATTTCCCAGGATCCCAAGCTATCATGAGTCCACCTGAAGTTCTAATAGCATTAATCGCACAATATACCCAAGATGGTCGGAGGCCATACATGAATGCTCTTGCCTTTTGTACAAGGACCAATGTTTCTTGAAAAAGAATGATGTCTAGTTGTGTCTTGTCCAATAATCTTCTCACCGAGTCCATTTTGAGGAAGCCTCCCACCCCACATAGGTTACGAGACAATAATAACATTATCGAGCCCTTGCCAAGGCCTTCACTACTCTAAGTGCCCCATTTTCCTTTGAAGGAGAAACATACTCAATTAACTAGGATGAAGTGGGAATGGCCTTCTTCATGGAACTATGTGTTTTTATAGGTGAGTATTCAACCTCCAAACCATGTGACCAGGCATATTTTTTACCAGAAATCATCCCCACTAGACATGAGGAGTTGGTTGTACTATCTAAGGGAAAGGTTTTTTGTCTAGAATTTCCAATGTAAGCAGGTAACGAGATGGTGGATGAATGGTCCCATAGGTATGGTAAAAGGGAGTCCAAGACCTCATTTAGGGAAGATTCAAAATGTTTTGATTGTTGATAACCTGGAAGGGTAGGTGAAGCATCTGTGCTGGTAATAGGTAGAAAGTAAGTTGGTGAAGTCGGTTGATAGGCCTCAAGTGTCGCTGAAGAAGCAAGAGGAGATGAAGAAATAATAATGGGTAACAAAGCCCTAGAAGGAACAGGGGTTTCAGAAATTGTAAGCGGAGAGTCCACGGGTTTTTTTCCTTTCTCCTGTGTAGGGACCAACTCATCTGACACAACAATAGGTGTTTCCCCTCCCATGCCCCCCTTCCCCCCCACTCAAATGTAGTGTTCTCCATTAACAAAACCGAGGCATCCAATACCTCTTTTTCTAAAAAAAATTAGTGATGAAAAGAATGAGGGACAATGCGAGAGTAGCTTACCAGTATTTGAAATGGGAGGAGAAAAAGAAACTGTTGGTTCAGAGGGGGAAACGTGTGCTTCTGAGATATTATGGTTTATATACGACGAAGATATATAAGAAGTATCTTGTTGTTTTTCTTCATCTGGTTCATCGAGTGAGCTCCATTTTTTGCAGTCCTTTTGTAGGTGGCCTGTTTTGTGACAATGGCCACACCGAAAAGGTATGTCGAGATAGTCAAGGCATTGAGAGGTTTTCCTTCCCCGCCATTCTATCTCTAGACATTTTGGTAAACCTTGATAGATATCAACTTCTACTAGTACACGAGCCACCTTCCTATATACAGATCTTAAATTATTAGAATCCATAGAGATAAAACCACCCAGAGTGTTTCCTATCACCTTGAGTGCAGCCTCATTCCAGAGGTGTATGGGGAGGCCTGGAAGGAGCACCCATAAATGATGTTGTTGGAAATAGTTGTCTGTCAGGTTAAAATCAATCCTCCACTTATTTATCATAATATGTCTTCCCCCCATATTCCATCTCTGCTCCAAGATCTTGTTCTAGTCATCCTATGACTTGACAAGCCCAGCCAACCCTTGGTCAGATAGAGAACCTCCAGTGTATATCCCAGGATAGGAGACCAGTGTGTTTGAACCGACTCCTCTAAGGGGACCTTGCAAATATAATGGTAAGAGACCCTACCTACAAGGCCACAGAGGGCGCGACGTGCCGCCTCTTCTAACCTGACGTTTGAGCCCATCACCAGCTTATGTTTGGTCTTTACAAGTTTCCATAGCTTTCGAGAAGAATTGGGTTTCCTAGAGGTGTTTGTAAATTTGGTGTTTGAACTCGCCTTCACCTTATGAGCATAGTCAAATCTAGAAGTTTGTACATACTTAGGGTATTTTCGTGGAGAATAAGAGCATCTAGGGAGATTGTCTATATGAGGGAGATGGAGACAGGGTAAGTCATTAGTAGAAGAAGGTAGCTGGGATGTCCCATCTAGCAGAGGATACTTTAAGGAAGAATTAATGGTGTGCAGAGTGTCTAGCTTATCAAAGAGGTCGGACTGTTGCCACAAAATTTCATCTATGGGCTTCATTAACCTATCGACGTGGAAATTTATGTCATCAGGTTCAGGAGGTAAGGATCTCATCTCCCAATTTTAGAAAAGAGGTATGTTTAACAAAATGGTCTAAACCTTGGACTTTTCATTCATCTCCCAAGTGTGTGTGGAGACACTTTTGCAATAATATTAATTAAGAGGGAAGCATAAACATCATTGAATGTTAATTTTCGAAAAAGGTTTGTGACAATAAAATTAATCAAGATGGAAGTATAAACATCATTCAATGTTAATTTTGGAAAAAAAAGTTGGTTTACAGTGGTTTCATAGGTTAAGTTTTGTTTACATTTGTTTAACGAATCCTTTGTGTGTGGTATTTAACATCCCAATGCACAACCCATTTAGAAAATTATATTTCCATAACTTTAATAACATATATTTATTTTGTCTTTTGTCAAATTAGCACATATCAAATCCATATATTTTCTAACAACATCAATTTCTTTTGTCCTTGGCTAAATTAATAGGTTTAAACTTCATATTTTTTCTGTAAGTTCTAGGGATTTGTTTCCTTTATAAATTTTATTTGTTTTTTCAATAAATTATGTATATTTATGTGAATCTCCTTTATAAATTGCAGTTGTTTCTCAATAAATTATGTATATTTATGTGAATCTCACTAAGTGCATTGTATAAACTAACTTATGGAAATCAAGATAACAAGTCCTCATCCAATATATAAGCTAAACAACCACATACATATTTAAAATAACAATCAAGGGGCATTTAGCCACCGTCGTGAAGGAAGACTTTGTCATGTTACCTTAATAATATAAAAGTAGATATAATAAATAATAAAGGCACTATGACATCGGTAATTCAGATGTCATAATACATCATCAACGAAATATTTACATGTATGTGGTCTTTCATGCTATGGTTNNNNTGAAGGAAGACTTTGTCATGTTACCTTAATAATATAAAAGTAGATATAATAAATAATAAAGGCACTATGACATCGGTAATTCAGATGTCATAATACATCATCAACGAAATATTTACATGTATGTGGTCTTTCATGCTATGGTTTCTCGTAGCAAATTACAAGTTGGTCTCAATGGATGATAATCATTATTATGATCAATAAAATTATTATATTGTAAAGATATGATAATAACTCTATTTAATTATAATATGATTTGTATTTTATTTGTATTTTTAATATGTCATTAATAAATCCTATAAACCTTGATCACTATGAATAATGACTTTCTTATGAGACATTTTTTTATGGACCAAGTGCCTTGAAAATGATAGAAAGTCAATGAATACACTCCACTTCAAGGAGGAAACCTCCTTTTACAGTATATCCAATTCACAAGACAAAAGTATGATGATCCTAAGACTAGGTCTCCTTGGTGTGTGTGTGGAGGAGGGGTGGGGGGAGACAAAGGGCACAATTATAATGAAAGGGTACAATGAAAGGCTATATCCAACCTACTAATATAACAAATAAAATAATAATGAATGTTTATTAGGGCCTTAACATAGCCTCCCTCTTTAAAAACAAAATACCTCAAAGCTTTCAATTGAGGGTGTTTCTTCACGAACTGCTCATTTTTCCATGTATCTTCTTCGAGAGGCATATTCTTCCACTTGATTAGTTACTCCATAATGGTTATATTCTAAAGAGATAGAGAACGTTGATATATAACTTTTTCTAGTTCAAAAATCAACTTCCGTTCTTCATCTAATTCTGGAAGTTCTCTTTACACTAGCATTGTTTGTCCTAAAACCTTTTTTAGGAAAGGTACATGAAAAACCTTATGAATGCAAGAAGTGTTCAATCCCGTGAATAATCTTGTAGGGTCTACAACATTTTGGAGATAATTTCTTATTCTTCTTTTTCTTGAGTGTGGATTTCTTATAATGTTGAAATCTCAAAAATACCCAATCACCCTCCTCAAATTGTCTTTCATTTCATTGTTGATATGCTTGTTGTTTCATCTTGTTTTGTGCCATTTGAAGGTTTTCCCTAATAATTGTCAAAGTTTATTTGGTATTCTTCATATGTGACTCTATTGCATGTACTTTGGACTTATCATGCAAAACAATAAGATACTAGGAGTTGGATATCCATAAAGGGCCTCAAATGGGGACATTGTAGTAGATGTGTGATAAGTAGTATTATACCACCATTTTACAAGAGAAAGTCACTTCATTCGTTGAGATTTGTTTTCTAAATAATAACATTATAGATAACACTCTAAACATTTGTTAACTATTTATGTTTAAATATTTGTTTGTGGATGATATGTTGAACTTGTAGCTAGTGTTATTCCACTCATCTTCCATGATTCTTTCCAAAAAAATCCTATGAATTTTGGATCTTTTTCACTTACTATTACTTTAGGAAAACCATGAAGTCTATGAATTGTTGATGATTACAGTTGCATGAGACATCCTCCAAGTCACATACTGAGTGAGTCGACCTGAGAGAGAGCCCATGAGCTGGGTGTGCCCATGAGATGGGTGTGTGGTTCCTCTTTGACATGGAGATGGAGCGTTGTGTGCCCTTGTGTGGGGTGAGGAAGCCCATGAGTTGGTTGTGTGGTTCCTCTCTGAGATGGAGATGGAATGTTGCGTACCCTTGTGTGGGGTGAGGTCCCATGAGTTGGGTGTGTCGTTCTCTCTGAGATGGAGATGAAACGATGTACTAGTCTCCTCTATAAAGAGCGTTGAGATGATGTGATACTCCAGATGATTCTCTTGTGAGACACAATGAGAAAGAGATATGTTGAGTAGGATGTGCTTGTGGTTGAGCATAGGTGAACGTGATCCTAAATTTTGAGCACTAGTAACTGTGATTCTCCCGTGAGATGCAGTGAGATAGAGATGTGACGTCCATGTGGCTGAGCACAGATGGATGTGCCCCTAGTGGTTGAGCACTAGTGGGTGTATGAGATCCCTTGCTATATTGTTCAACAGTCAAACTTACTTGTGACCTATTTGTGATGTAAAGGGTACAGGTCGACCCCAGCATAAAGTGAAAGATAATTAATTTAAAAGATAATTGATATGGTAATTATTAATTATATTGTGAGTTATTGAGGTCGGCCCTATTGTGCCAATAGAAACTAATTTTGATATATCCATTATAATATAAATAAAGGTAAATTCCCCATCAAGGAATCACAACACAAGTGTGAGTTTGTAAATTTCAGCAAGTACTTTTTTTTAGGCTGAAGTGCACACCTCTCTTGGCTGCTAGTCTTCTAGGTTTTGTGAGCACCCTTTTTTGTGCTAGGTTTATGGTGTGGAAGGTATTTATATTGAAGAGTATAGCAAATGATTGATTGGGTTTTCTTCCCTTGTTGAGAATGGATTCCCATGATAATTATTGTATACTTGTTCATGGTATTTCTTCTTGTGATCTTGGTTGCTGCAACAAATTATTAATGGTGAAACTGCAATTGTCTTTGGTTCAAGTAAAATGATAAAATTGGAATGAAATTCATGATTGAGCATAGATTAATGAAAAATCAACATGTTATCAGAGAATAGGTCTTGAAGAACCCATTTCACAAGAAAATTTCATTCATCGCCTCACTTCTTAAAAATCGTATGGCCTTCTTAGGGTTTCCAGAAATTATGCACGACCTTCCTTTCTGAGGTGTTTCAACACTTTATACTTGGACACTGAGGGTAAAAATTGAATAGGAGTGTACGACCTCCTTCAACGCACCTCCAACAATATTCATATTGCATTCTCGAGCATTTTGAGTTTTTTGGCCCTAGGGTTTCTATGGTTTTGCAAATTTTTGTAGAAATTTCAGAATTAGAGCTTCTGCAGCTCATTGAAGGAGCTCTTCAAATCACCAATGTTCTTCTATATTTCAAGGATTATTTTTGGCATTCATAAGCCCCAAAAAATATGAAAATTGCTAGACTATCCTAATTGTTAGGTTTTCTAGCACAGTTGACAAGGGTTTGTGAAGAATCTAAAAATATGATGAACATAACCATGATGGAACACAAGCTTGGTGGATCAAGCAAACTCAGTTCTTGGAAGCCGATAATTCAAGGAGATGAATACATCAACATCTCATCACTCTCAGGTATGGTCCCTACCAATGATAAAACTTGGTTAATTGATAGTGGTGCCTCCAGGCACATGACTGATTTTAGAGATCACCTAACAAATTTTGTTGAGAAAGAGACACATCTACATGTTGTTCTTGGAGACGATGCAAAATATAATGTGAAAAGGGTGGGAAATTCTGCCTTCCAACTAGATTCACATATGCATCTCCAACTAAGAGAAGTAATATATGTACTTGTGATGAAGAGGAACCTTGTCTCCATTTATGCCTTGGAATACAAAGGATACAAGGTTACCTTTTCAGAAGGAAGAGTTCTTGCATGGCACAAAGAATCACATATAAATTCTTCCAAGGTAATTGGTGTTCGAGAAAGAATCTTGTACAGATTAACCATCAGACCAGTCCAGGCACTCTTACATGACACTATCATCTTGATTGAGCTATGGCATAGAAGACTTGCTCACATTCATTATAGAGCTCTCCCAAATCTAGGAAAAATGGTAACATGCCTTCCAGAGATACAGATTCAACATAAATTTGTTTGAAAAGGTTGTGTTGTTAAGCCCTAATATTGGCTCATTACCCCTTAATTGGGGCATATTAGATTAGTAATTCTATTTTATTTATGTTGGATTTAGGCCATTAGTTGTAATTTAGATTAGTAATGCTATTTTAATTATGTCGACTTTAGGCCATTATTTGTAATTATACCTCCTAGTCTCCTATATATACCAAGGAGACATTTTCATTTTGAATCATCTTGGACTTGAACATTTAAGTGGGGTAAAAGGAGGTTGCCCCCTTGAAGAGGCTTATTATATGAAATTATCTCTGTTTCAAGGCATTTAGTACTTTTCCTGAGGTTTTTCCATGCTATATTGATGTTTGGTTCTTAACATATGGTATCAGAGCTCAAGGTCTTGGGGTTTCGCTGCTACATCTGAGACACCGTGGAATTTTCGATATAAATTTTTTTATACAACGTTTCAGAAGGAACCACTTGGAGGGTATTTAGTAGACAGATGAAGGTACGTTGGGTTCAAAATTCAGCTCCTGGGGCCTTATACGTTCGGAGATACAGCATGTACAAGATAGGGTTCTGGAATCATCCTGAAATGAGTCATTGAGGCATTTTCTCTATAAACACTTTTATGTAACATTTCAGACCCTACCCTCTGGATACCATCTATAGAAATTAGTATTGTATCTGTGGTAAAAATTTTAGCTTCTGGGGCATCTTACATTTGTAGATACACCCTGTGTAAGATAGGGTATCTGACTAGCCCTATTGACTAGTCTCAAGAAGGTGTTCTAGGTAAAACAATAATAACTTATTCCTAGAGTATCCAAATTGCATGGTACTGGTTGCATTGGATTGTGGACAGTCTGTAGTATTTTGGGTACAAGTTTCAGAATTTTATATCAATTATTTTGTGCGGAGCACACTATACAAGTGAGATCTCCAGGAAAGGCCAAAAATCAGCAAGTTGTGGGGAAGTTACTGTAAATTCCACTTGGCACATCCAATTTTGATCATACCTGTGGCATTGCAGAGAAGAAATATTATAGAATTACATAAGAGAAATTTTCATACCCAGAAGGGCCAAAAATTGGGAGATACAACAGAAGAAATATTGTCTAGCAGAACCACCTCAAAATCAAGGTTCAAAAGTGATACTTGGCCAACATGCCACCCAAAANTCCTCAAATTGTCTTTCATTTCATTGTTGATATGCTTGTTGTTTCATCTTGTTTTGTGCCATTTGAAGGTTTTCCCTAATAATTGTCAAAGTTTATTTGGTATTCTTCATATGTGACTCTATTGCATGTACTTTGGACTTATCTTGCAAAACACTAAGATACTAGGAGTTGGATATCCATAAAGGGCCTCAAATGGGGACATTGTAGTAGATGTGTGATAAGTAGTATTATACCACCATTTTACAAGAGAAAGTCACTTCATCCGTTGAGATTTGTTTTCTAAATAATAACATTATACATGACACTCTAAACATTTGTTAACTATTTATGTTTAAATATTTGTTTGTGGATGATATGTTGAACTTGTAGCTAGTGTTATTCCACTCATCTTCCACAATTCTTTCCAAAAAATTCCTGTGAATTTTGGATCTTTTTCACTTACTATTACTTTAGGAAAACCATGAAGTCTATGAATTGTTGATGATTACAGTTGTGTGAGACATCCTCCAAGACACAAACTAAGTGAGTCGACCTGAGAGAGAGCCCATGAGCTGGGTGTGCCCATGAGATGGGTGTGTGGTTCCTCTTTGAGATGGAGATGGAACGTTGTGTGCCCCTGTGTGGGGTGAGGAATCCCATGAGTTGGTTGTGTGGTTCCTCTCTGAGACGGAGATGGAATGTTGCGTACCCTTGTGTGGGGTGAGGTCCCATGAGTTGGGTGTGTCGTTCTCTCTGAGATGGAGATGAAATGATGTACTAGTCTCCTCTATAAAGAGCGTTGAGATGATGTGATACTCCTGATGATTCTCCTGTGAGACGCAATGAGAAAGAGATATGTTGAGTAGGATGTTCTTGTGGTTGAGCTTAGGTGAACGTAATCCTAAATTTTGAGCACTAGTAACTATGATTCTCCTGTGAGACGTAGTGAGATAGAGATGTGGACGTCAATGTGGCTTAGCATAGATGGATGTGCCCCTAGTGGTTGAGCACTAGTGGGTGTATGAGATCCCTTGCTATATTTTTCAAGAGTCAAACTTACTTGTGACCCTATTTGTGATGTAAAGGGTACAGGTCGACCCCACCATAAAGTGAAAGATAATTAATTTAAAAGATAATTAATATGGTAATTATTAATTATATTGTGAGTTATTGAGGTCAGCCCTATTGTGCCAATAGAAACTAATTTTGATATATCCATTCTAATATAAATAAAGGTAAATTCCCCATCAAGGAATCACAATAGAAGTGTGAGTTTGGAAATTTCAGCAAGTACTTGTTCATAGGCTGAAGTGCACACCTCTCTTGGCTGCTAGTCTTCTAGGTTTTGTGAGCACCCTTTTGCGTGCTAGGTTTATGGTGTGGAAGGTATTTATATTGAAGAGTATAGAAAATGATTGGTTGGGTTTTATTCCCTTGTTGAGAATGGCTTCCCATGATAATTATTGTATACTTGTGCATGGTATTTCTTCTTGTGATCTTGGTTGCTGCAACAAATTATTAATGGTGAAACTGCAATTGTCTTTGGTTCAAGTAAAATGATAAAATTGGAATGAAATTCATGATTGAGAATAGATTAATGAAAAATCAACATGGTATCAGAGAATAGGTCTTGAAGAACCCATTTCACAAGAAAATTCCAGTCATCGCCTCACTTCTTCAAAATCGTATGGCCTTCTTAAGGTTTCCAGAAATTACACACGAACTTCCTTTCTGAGGTGTTTCAACACTTGATACTTGGACACTGAGGATAAAAAGTGAATAGGAGTGTACGGCCTCCTTTAGCGCACCTCCAACAATATTCAGATTGCATTCTCGAGCATTTTGAGTTTTTTGGCCCTAGGGTTTCTAGGGTTTTGCAAATTTTTGTAGAAATTTCAGAATTAGGGATTCTGCAGCTCATTGAAGGATCTCTTCAGATCACCAATGTTCTTCTATATTTCAAGGCTTATTTTTGGCATTCATAAGACCCAAAAAATCTGAAAATTGCTAGACTATCCTAATCGTTAGGTTTTCTAGCACAGTTGACAAGGGTTTGTGAAGAATCTAAAAATATGATGAACATGACCATGATGGAACACAAGCTTGGTGGATCAAGAAAACTCAGTTCCTAGAAGCCAATAATTCAAGGAGATGAATAAATCAACATCTCATCACTCTCAGGTATGGTCCCTACCAATGATAAAACTTGGTTAATTGATAGTGGTGCCTCCAGGCACATGACCAATTTTAGAGATCACCTAACAAATTTTGTTGAGAAAGAGACACATCTACATGTTGTTCTTGGAGACGATGCCAAATATAATGTGAAAGGGGTGGGAAATTCTTCCTTCCAACTAGATTCACATATGCAGATCCAACTAAGTGAAGTAATATATGTACTTGGGATGAAGAGGAACCCTGTCTCCATTTCTGCCTTGGAATACAAAGGATACAAGGTTACCTTTTCAAAAGGAAGAGTTCTTGCATGGCACAAAGACTCACATATAAATTCTTCCAAGGTAATTGGTGTTTGAGAAAGAAGCTTGTACAGATTAACCATCAGACCAGTCCAGGCACTCTTACATGACACTATCATCTTGATTGAGCTATGGCATAGAAGACTTGCAAACATTCATTATAGAGCTCTCCCAACTCTAGGAAAAATGGTAACATGCCTTCCAGAGATACAGATTCAACATAAATTTGTTTGAAAAGGTTGTGCTCTTGGAAATAATGTCAAAGGGTCCTTCTTAAGTAGTGATAATAGATCCAAGGAAATCTTGGACTTGATACATTCAAATGTGTGTGGACCAATGATTGTTGTCTCTCTAAATGTGTATTTGTATTATGTACTCTTCATAGATGATCACTCTTGGAAAACTTGGATTTACTTCCTGAAGAACAAGGATGGAGTCCTTGCAAAATTTCAAGAATTCAAAGCTCAGGTTGAGAACCTGACCAGAAGAAAGATCAAGGTACTAAGATCAGATAATGGAGAAGAATACACCTCCAATGATTTCATCAATTTATGTATTGATGTAGGGATCAAGAGGGAGTTAACAGTTCCTTACAACCCTCAACACAATGGGGTTGTGGAGAGGAAGAACAGAACTATCATCGAGGCAACCAAAGCAATGATACATGATCAGAGTCTACCTATGACTCTATGGGAAGAAGCATGTATGAAAACAGTGTATGTTCAGAACAAGAGTCCTCATCATATCTTGAAGAACATAACTCCAGAAGAATCCTTCACCAGAGTGAAGCCTGAGATTGGACACTTCATGATATTTGGGTGCCCAGTATATTTTCATGTACCCAAAGAGAAGAGATCCAAGCAAGAACCTTCAAGGACAAAGGTTACATTTGTAGGATATAATGAATCCTGGAAGGCATATCGTATCTACATTCCTGGTCAGAGACATATTGTGATAAAAAGAGATGTTACTTTTGAAGAGGAGATAGCCTTCCAAAGATCCAAAGAATTTCAGATGGAAATTGATAGTGAGACAATTCCTTCTCCCCCTTCAGCAATTCAGAGGGAAACAGACATTGTTACAATTGATCCAGTTGTTCCAGCCGATCCAGTTGCACCAATTGACATGCCCGAAGATATTGCAGTAGGACATAAAATGTGTGCTTGGTCCTGACAAACTCTACAGGAAGTAGAGGGACATACAACCCCTCAAGGGACAACCAGAGAGAGCAAGAGACCAAATATATTCTCAATATACCTTTCATCCATGAGCCACATCATTGAATCTAAGATTTCTTGTCATGGAGAAGCTTTAGGTGAATAGGTATTGCAAGATGCCATGATAGAAGAATATCTGTCTATATTGAAAAATGATGTATGGGATATTGTTTTGAGACCAGAGGGAAAGCCTGTAGTGGCTTCCAAATGGATTTATAAAATCAAGCATGCATCCAATGGAAGCATCAAGAAATACAAAAAGATATTTGTAGCCAGAGAGTTCTCGCAAGTAGAGGGAGTTGACTATGATGAGACATTTTCTCCAGTAGCCCGATACACTTCCATATGTTCTATCAATTCACTAGTTGCTTCCATGGGTTGGAAACTACATCAGATGGATGTAAAGATAGCCTTTCTCAATGGTGAAATTGAGGAAGAAGTTTATATCGAGAAGCTAGAAGGATTCGTTATACACAACGAAAAATCTCATGTGTGCAGGTTGAACAAATCCCTGTATGGACTAAACAAGCACCTCGTTATTGGTACGAGAAAATGGATGGATTCCAGATGAGTTTGGGCTTCAGCAAGAGTGTTGTTGATCCAAACTTATATTATCACATCAATGAAAATGACTGCTTAATCTTAGTCCTATATGTGGATGGACTTTTCCTCACCGGTTCAGAGAGACTCATTGTTGAATGAAAACAAGCATTGACTACTAAATTTGAGATGAAGGATTTAGGATTAATGCATTACTTCGTGGGACTAGAAGTATGGCAGAGGACAGATGATATTTTCCTAAGTCAAGGAAAATATACTATGGAGATATCGAAAAAGTTTGGTATGACATAATGCAAATCCATGCCTACACCAATGGTGATGGATTTGAATAAAATAAGTGATATTGATTCAGGAGAGATTGATCCACACTTATACAGATAGTTGATTGGATTACTGTTGTATCTGGTTAACACTAAACCTGATATATTCTATGCAGTGAATTTTCTTAGCCAGCTCATGAGTCAACCGAGACAGACTCACTAGATAGCAACAAAACATGTATTGAGATACCAATGAGGAACAGTTAGATATGGCCTGAGATATGACTCCAGTGTAGACTTGAGCTTGCAAGGATATGCCGATGCAGATTGGGCAGGGAGCACAGTGGACTGGAAGAGCACCTTCGTTTGTTGATTTACTTTAGGGTCTGCCATGGTTTCCTAGTTCAGTAGGAAATAGATCTATGTGGCATTGAGTACTATAGAGGCAGAGTACATAGCATTGAGTGCGGCATTCTATGAAGCATTGTGGCTTCGCAAACTTCTGATAGACTTATTTGATCATGAGATGGATCCTACTACTATTCATTGTGATAACCATAGATGTGTGAAGCTCTCTGAGAACCATTTGTTTCATGATAGATTGAAACACATCGAGATAAAACATCACTATATCAGAGACATGGTGTAGATGAAAACAACACACGTGCAATACCTTCCTACCCATGAGCATATTACAGAGATATTCACCAAACCGCTNTGATTTGGGTGTTCCCATGAGATGGGTGTGTGGTTCCTCTCTAAGATATAGATTAAATGTTGTGTTCCCCTATGTGGGGTGAGGAAGCCCATGAGATGGGTGCGCCCATAAGATGGATGTTTGGTTCCTCTCTAAGACAGAGATGGAATGTTCTGTGCCCCTGTGTGGGGTGAGGAAGCCCATGAGTTGGGTGTGTCATTGTAATGTCCCCAAGGTCGAGCCCTGTTGTAAATCATGTCTATGAAGTATAAAGATTGCATTATGAATTGTAATAATGTTTTATAGGCTCTTGAGCCAAGTCATATA